>OX457029.1:72073154-72107997 GCA_949752745.1 Protula sp. h YS-2021
GGGTTAGATGGTACCATAGATCACTTTCATATTAACCAGTTGCATGGTTTCAATCATTTTGTAAGTTTTTAAACAGTTTTTTTTTTTTTTGGGGGGGGGGGAGGGGGGGGAATTGTCGATAAGGCGAACATAAGGGCTAAATTTGACTTTAAAAAGGATCACGTTTGTTTAAGTTCATTTTAAATCCGATTTTCTTAATTGAAGTTAACTGCATTTTCAGACACTTCCAAGTGTTATCTTGGTTCACGACTTCAGTGGTGAGAGGACGTAAAACAAGGGGCGGTTTTTTTTAGCTTTCTTGGCCTAAGCGTCAGCGAGTGCTTGTGTAAACATTTTACCTGTGTTGAATAAACTGTTGAAACATGTAAGCAATAGAAAAGCAAGATTCAAAATTAGGAAGAAAAATGTACCGTGGTGTTCACAAAAAATGACGCGTAGTTCACAAAAAATGACGCGTAAAATCTGAAGTTCGAGAAGAAAAGAAACAATTTTTTTGTTTGTTTGTTTGATGAAAAACAAAAGGACAATAATTATTCCACGCTGCTTCGTGCTATCTTGCAGTTATAGAGTTACGTTGTGACTGAGAATCCTTGTGTGGTTTCCGTCCCGTCTGAAGTGTACCACCTCTACTGTCGACTATTCCGTAGCTATTATCACAACAAGCCCCTTCCCTACCCAGCTGCCATGTCCCCCGCATAGGATCTTGATAATAACTTCTATGAGCCTTAAAATATTGCGAATAGACTAGACCGAATTTCGCTAGAATGACGGAATGACCGATCCACTAGCAGAGACCATAAAAGAAAGTGTTTTAGTATATTATGGCCGAGAAGGCCAAAGTCACTCACTACCCGTTCTTTTGTCGTCGTTTCGGCATAAAGGATGGAAAACGAGGCCAAAACGCTCTGTCTCTAACCCTTTTCGAAAACATGGTAAACTTCCGATTTTTTACCTTGACCGAGGTCAAGGTCACCGAGGTATCTTGTATGTAGCGTTGTTTAGGCCCAAAGGGTCGAAATGAACTCAAAATCGCTCTTTCACTAACCATTTTCGACATAAAAGTTAACTTCCGGTTTTTGACCTTGATCGAGGTCAATGTCACCAAGGTGCCGCTTATGTAACATTGTTTAGGCCCAAGGGGTCGAAAATGAGCTCAAATCGCTCTTTCTCTGACCGTTTTTGAGGTGAGCAGGCCTATCGTTAACGGTACGCGGTCAAGATTACGGATGCAGGGTTACCCCCTACTCAATACATTTATGTATTCCAACTAGTATCTGAGCGCTTTTTCTAGCAACTTTTCGTGATAAATATGGGTCTTTAAAAATATTTTGACCTTGAAGTCAAGGTAAAAAATATTTGCAGTTTCGCAGAGTCCTTATAACTCTTTATAATTGTACCAAATATTGTTAAAATTGTCTGTTCTATATGATATATATATGTTCTCTCAATGAAATATCAAATCAGTCCGAAGTAATAGTTAAAGAGGTATGGCGTCGACAAAACAATGCATCAAAAAGTAACAGACAGACAGACGGCTCGACGGACGGACAACACCCAAACTAAATGCTCCCCTCCGATGGCCAAAGCCCCCTGGGTTCGGGGCTAATAAACTGGCCAATGTGTCTGTTCCAGTTTGTATTTCCAAACTGCACATTGTCTGTTCTTGTCAATTGGTTGGAAGATTGGCGGGGGGAGGGGGGGGGGGGGGGGGGAGTACCCTTTTTCAGGCGCAAAGAAGAGTTAGTTTTTTCTCCTCCCTCATTTTTTTTTGTTTTGGTAGCATGTGGCCCCATGTGATCCCGAATCCCCCCAGTCATCCCCCTTTCTCAGTGATTGTTTTTTTATTCGGGGGGAGGGGGGGTACGATTTCTCCTCTGTAATGAAACAAGTCCTGCTAAGAAAGCTCAGTAAGTTGTTTATTGTGTACAAACAAATAAGAAAATAACAGCATGCGTATTAATGCGCTCTACAAACCAATTCATCGTCCCACCCTCCTGCGCCCACCCCCCCCCCCCCCACACCCCCGCGCCACAAATAAGTAGATATCGAGTTATATTGAGTACACGAGTAATATTTTCATGGTGACTTGAAATAAGCCAATTTTTGCGATTTTTCTCACACGACTTAACTGGCGCTCTGATTATAAATAACTGCAATATCTATCGATTTTTTTTTCTTGCATTCCGGTCAACACTGCAAAATTATTAAATCGATCAATCAGATTGCAGCATTTACTCCCAATCTTGTAACAATTGCATTTACCAATTCCCAGTTACATTTGGTGATTTCTAAGTTACATTAATTGATTACACCTCGCCGTTCAAAACACCGTAAAACACGCTGAAAGCGACATCGCGGAACAAAAAATCTCGGTTTTTACCTTTCTAAATCACACTTATTTTGTTTTTTTTTTTTTTCTTACTGAATCTGTGAGGCGATGGGTTGGAGGGGGGTGGGGTCGGGAGGGGGCCCCTACATACCGTTCTCGCCCACAGGTCTGTGGCAGAACATTTCTGGTCCCAAAACTAAATGCAGATCTATCCCAAGCACTTTCACACACAAGCAGACCCCTTCTAAACTGACCCCCCCCCCCCTCTTTTAAACGAGGTCACTTATTCCCGTCCGTAACCGGTGGTTATAACTCATGGGAGAGTACCAAACACAAAATCCCTCCCCCCCCATCCGCACGGCGCCCCCATCCCCCCCCCCCCCCTACCAAAAGAGATATTAATAACAATAACAATAAAAAAAATAACATCTTGCTTTTTTTTTTAAAGAATCCAATCTAAATTCATTTTCGATATGAAGCCGAATGCACACAAGGCCAGAATACAAATCACTCTAAATAAGTGAAATCGCAGAAAACCACTTCTTGAGGAATGCAGAAAAAAAATCTCAAAAATTTACAAATCTGAACGCTCGTTTTCTTTGACACATGTTAGGGACTTTAAAATAAAGTCATTTTGCATCTGAAAATTGTTGAGTAACATCTGGTAGAATAAAACGTGAAGGCAGATTATGGAAGCGAGGGGGGTGGGGGCGGGGGGGGGGGGGCTGTGCGGGGAGGGGTACCAATTTTTTTTTTTTTTGGCTTGAAAAAGATATGAAACCAGGCTAAAAACTCGCCGGAACATTCCCGTTTAAATCATACCCCCCACCCTCCCCGGGCTTCCTATCACCCCTTCCTTGATTCGCACATGAATACTTGTTTAGGAGAAGCAACAGTTCGAACACGGCACGGGTGTGTGTATGTGGTGGGGGGGGGGGGTGGGGTGGGGGGGGGCGGTGGAAGGAGACTTGGGATACGTCATACACCTCTCTTCGGGATTTTGACAATCTGTTTCAGAATGTGGATTTTTTTCCGTGGAGTTTTTCGCGGGATGGGAGGAGCGGGCGGCAGGAGGAAGGGCATGGGGTGTTTGATCGTTGATATTTTTAGTACAGCAAACGGAACCTGCCAATTGGTTTCAAATTTTTCCACCCTCTATCGATCCACAACAAAAAGAAAATTATTCCTAAAAATTAAATCTAATTTAATGCTAATATTTACTTTTATCTGCCTATGGAACAGCTTTCGGAGCGACATGTTTTCATGTGTTCACAACGCTCTATTGACCCTGCCAATTAACACTAAGAAAAGGGAATATACATATATATACACACACACACATATATATATATATATATATATATATATATATATATATATATATATATATATATATGTGTGTATGTGTGTGTGTAAAACGTCAGCATTAATCTGTGTGCCACCCGCCTAATAGCCAAAGGATGTGAAAAAAAACCTACAGTTCCTCACCCCAACCCCTCTCTCCTCCTCCTTGGGTTGGGGGGCTGAAAGCTTCGGTTGGGGGGGGGGGCTCAAATCATACACACAGCTGTTTTACGGGGGAAAAAAATACGAAGCAGTGTATATACAAAGGAGAATTAATAACCTTTTTCGGGTTCAGAGACCTCGGTTTTTAAGCAGAAACGATTATTACCCTAGTCCAAGGACACTAAAAACAGTCAACTCCTAAACGAAAAACAAGCACTGAAGTTCACACACAAGCATGGTTGCTAATTATCATCTGGTTATACGCCTCAAATACACAGTGGTATAAATTCCTAAGCTTAAACCGTAACATCAGTGGGCCCAGCCTAGCGTTTAGGGCGGGGACATGGGTGGGGTGGCTTGGTAGGAGGGCGGGAGGGGGTGTGGGGGGTAGGAGAGGTCATAAACAAAAGGCCAAAAATTGTGCCCAATGAAATCAGTTTTTTTTTAATTACGGAAAATCATTACTCCCCCCCCCCCCCCCCCCTCATTTTTGTTGAATAGCATCTCCTCTGCTCTTTCCCCAACGACTCCGTCTCTCTCCCTTTCCAAAACCACCCTCTCCCACATATATATATATATATATATATATATATATATATATATATCAGGGGAGAGCTTGCCCCACCCACTAGCTTTTCGACCACTTGCTCCTAAAATATAGAAAAAAAAAGCCTTTTTGTGTTTTGAATTACTTTTTAAACGGAGAGCCAATTTAGGAAACAATTTAGACTCGCATAAGCCTCCCCATTTTTTTTTTGTTTTTGTGCACAAGAGAAAAAAAACATAGCTACATATGCAATCAAATCGATCAAGGAACGCTAACAAGAATGCTCAAGGACATTGTAACCAGCTGAGAATATAGCAAGTTTTTTTTTTTAAGATATCGATTACAGCTATGGCGAAAACACATTGTCTGTAATAACTGCAGCCCAAGAGTAACTGGTTATCATGGTAACAGGTTATCAGGGTAATAGAATGACAGGGTAACAGGTTATCACTCCGAGTCTACGAATATTAACCACTTTTCATTGATCCAACGATCCATTATGACTGCAAAAAAAAAACAAAAAAACAAAAAACCTTTAAGTGAAATATTGAGGCGATTTAATTACAATGTTCTAGTTGTTTTTTTTCTCTCTCTCTCTCTCTCCTCGACAGCGATTCCGTCAAGTTTCCATCCTGTTTCTTCTTTTTCTTCCCTATTTTCCCTTATATACATGGCCCTTGTTGTCACAGCAGGCGTCAATAATACACTGCGGGTCCAACAGGTCCGAGCGCTCATCGATGGTTTTGAGCGTCTCTGCAGAAAAAAAGAAAAAAGAATGTTCATTGATCTGGAATTGATTTATCATATCGATTTCGCATTGTGTACTGGAATAGTAAAAACTGTGTTACGTCGAGTTTTGATGTACTATGGCCTAGATTACGAGTCTTCCGAATGGTAATATTTGATATTCCAAGTGTAATTTTCGCTACTCGATTACGAAAATGGTCTAGTTTATAGTGCACCCCATTTAGTTGAAACGAATGAAGAATTATACAGGGATGATGAAAATAGTTATTAAATTTGAAAAGATGAGCATTTTGTTTTTTTTTGGGGGGGGGATACTCACTGAAGTCGAGCTTCTGCTTGAGACTCTGTTCAGACGTAGAAGCCTTCATCCTCTGTCTCGTGCTGGTCTTAGCTCCAAGACTGCAATACACAAGACGATGAATGCCATATATGGAAGGAGCTACGAGTGTGTGTGTGCGTGCCTGTTTGTTTTTTTGTTTTTGTTTTTGTTTTTTTTTTCAACTTGAAATCTTTCAACATCCGCACTTTAAAATTTAAAAAAAACGTAGTCATATAATTAAACTAGGCTAAAAGCATCGGTGGAAGGCCATGTTCTGCCACAATATACACATGTATTTGAAGGGAGTTGTATAAGAGATTTAAGTTGGATAAAGAAACAAATATTCTATTCATTTTACAACTTAATTCCTAACAAAACTTGAGTAAAATGCTCTCTGTGCTTCCGTACTCAACCGTTCACATTTGCCGTGTTGCCGAAACATGAACAGTCTACTTTCAAAAACAGCGAAAAAGAAGTGCGCAGCAAATGAGTCACTGATGACCCAAATGCAGTATAACCGCTGGCAACGATTACCACGAGCTAACACTGCAGGGCAGCACTGGCACACAAGTCAATAACAGATGCAGTCACACTTCAATGCTCAATCTAAAGAAAGCATTGCCACGAAACCCATAAAAATGCCTCTGTATTTTTTTAATCTATTCAAAAAAAATGTTTTAATATTTCATGAAAACAGTGACTCTTTGAAACAAAATCAATAAGCTATCGAAGTTCAAAGAATATCGGCCAAAACTCAATAACAAAATAGTAAGCCACAATCCACAGGTTAACAAATCGCTGTGACTATGGCAAATCTAGACGACAAGTTGCGACTTGTTTCATGGTCCAGTATTCCTAAGTCGCTGTTTTTCAGCTTCTTTCAGACGAAATGCAATAAATGTCCTACTCATTCAATGTTTGAGACAAACCCTAATACGTTCCTCAATGGGAGGTGATCAATATTCAAAGCAGATGCATGACATCACAAAAATCTTCAAATTTCATTGGCCCACTGTAGTTACTATAAGTTGACTCATCAATGAACGTAAATATATTATGAATGAAAGTAAATTTATGACTGAAATTGGAACCGTCTCAAAAAAAAAAATCCCCCAAGCGGAATGTAGCACTATAGGAAGGCCAGCTTGGGCTGGCCTTCCAAAAAACAACACCTATTATTCTGCCCAATTTATAGCCCACTCGTTTACTGTTCTAGTGAAATGGAATTTTGTTGATTTTTTTTTATCATTTATTGTACACTTATCTCAACTTAATTCGTTCGAAACGACGAAACCTTTCGCCAAAAATTCTAAGTACGAATTTACTTATTGGTCTATGCTGTATCGGTACCGCTGTGTATGAATCTCGTGAACTATGTCGACAAGGATACACATGAGTAAGAAGGGACCGTGAGAATCAAGAAAGGGTGGTGGAGTTGCATTTTCTCCTCCGTAACGGATATAACCCTAAAGTAGCACCCACGAACCAGTTCGCCTCTTTCGAACACCTTACTATATCCACAGGGTTCGCGTGGGCGGGGTTTTTGTCCACTTTTTGGGCATTTTTTTTTACGAAATGACTCACTTTTTCGGAACCCACCGAATTTTTCTGGACCCAACTGAGTCACACTTTCCTTTTTCTGACTCACTATCCTGAGAACCCAACGCGAACTCTGATCCATATCAACAGCACCAAATTCCGCGCGTTTCGTTTTGACTGACAGACCTCCGTCCTTATCCCTTGCTTTTTTGTATTGAGGAATTTGTATCCCTTTTTGAAAGATACAGCCCTCGGAGGGATATCAATCGTTTTTGCATTGGGATTTCAACCTTCATTTGGGATTCACCAAATGCGCCGTGTGTCCGAAAAAAATTTAAGAAGAAATCTGTGACGATACAGCATATACACCCTGCTACACATGTGCAAGTCCCCCCCCCCCCCCCCCCCGTGTGGGGGGGGGGGAATTTGAAAAAGAACACACCCACTGCGTTCTGTTCCGTGCATGGCGTAGGAGGCGACTAATCGGAGTTTCTTTCTTTCTAACTCTTCTTTTACTATTTTTTTTAAGTCTTCCTTCTTTTTTCCCCCACTTGTTTCTTTAGCAAGTGCGTCCTAATATACCCATCCCAGTTAGTGAACGGGACGTTAAACACCAAACAAACGAACAAACAAACATGTGAAAGGGCACACATTGGGCCTTATACTCAGTCGCCTTAGCAATACCCTCGCCTTCAAGAATCCAGGCATTGGTGATATGGTTTCTGACCACTCTTTAGTGTCATGTGATCTATCTTTCGACAAACCTGAGAATAAAAAGCGCTCTATTACCTACCGAGAAATCAAGAACATGTGCCTTGGCCTTTCGAAAGGATATTTCCGCTCTTCCAACTAGAGCAGTGTGCATAGCCGACATATTCCCCACAGCTCCCAGCCCCCCCCCCCCCCCCCTCCTCAATCAGCTAAACACGGCCATCAATGTAAACCTTAGTCAATCAAGAGGTGAAATTTTCTAAATAAAGTTGCTGCGTTTTCCTTGGACGACCCCGGCCCATTTACAATACCGATCTGTGTTTGTTTTGCCATAGAAGCTACATACCAAGTTTCATTAAAATCCTTGCAGCAGTTTTTAAGTTATCGTGTTAACAAGCTGGTGATGATAGACCGACCGACAGACCGACACACGTCGATCGCATATACTCCCCACATTCTGTCGGGAATAAACAACGTTGCTAAAACAGTGCTCTTCTGAACTTGCCTCTATAATCATGCATATGGATAAATCTATCGATTGAAACTGGGTCATTACTAGAACAATATAAACAAGTAAGTTAGGGTTCGCATTGACGGGGTTTTTGTCCACTTTTTGGGCATTTTTTTTACGAAATGACTCACTTTTTGGGAACCCACCGAGTTTTTCTGGACCCAACTGAGTCACACTTTCCTTTTTTGACTCACTTTCCTGAGAACCCAGCGCGAATCCTGTAAATATTTGTGAAACACAAGCAGGCCCCAACCGCCCCCCCCCCCCCATTCATAGGGGTATAAAGCGATGACGGACAGACGGACACCCCAAACCTATAGGCCCCAATCCGAAGGGTTGGGGCCTAACAAGCAATTATTCACCCACTATTGAAAAGACCAGACTTTGACGCGGAGATGAAGAATTACCCATCCTGTGTCTAACTTTAAAATTATCGAAGAAGCCGCGGGTTGACAATTTACAAGGCACCTAGAAATAAACTCCCTGCGAGAAACGCTTCAATCCGCGTATAAAAAAGGGACAAAGTTCGGAGACTGCCCTTATAGCTGTATCCGACACTCTTCTCACTGATCTTGATAAATAAAACACAACTTTTCTAATTGCCATGTTCGATATATCGGAGGCGTTTGACACGGTAGATCACGCTCTCCTTCTAAAACGTCTTAGATCGACACTCGGTGTACAGGGAACAGTGATGGTCTCGAATCCTACTTATCCAACCGTACAGTGTGCATGTCGATCGGTAACACACTTTTTTGGCAGAGAAAATGACATTTTAGTGTATTTTCTTATTTGTTTCATTATGTCTTACTAGGGATGTTACGATTCGTACTAGGAGTGTGACGGTACGCCAGTCCCATGGTTCGGTTCGGTCCACTTCAATTATTCGGTTCGTTTTTTTTTTCGGTACAATTTCGTAAAAAAAAATTAAAATTTTGCCGAGGTGGTATAACTTTTGTATTTAGCCAGTATTTACCGTATAACAGCAATTAACGCCTTTAAGCTGTGTACTTAAAAAAGACACCAGTTCATAACATTTATAACGCTCAAATTGATACATCAGAAACTATTTTTTTTTTAAATAAGGTAGCAGTCCTTCAATATTCACTCGGTGGCGAAGCACCTAAAACAGATCTCCCCAGATACCTAATAACGATTTTAGGAGTCTCCAGCCACCGCCTAGCCCGATGTGGGAACTATAGTATTCGGGTCTGTCCGTCCGTCTGTCTGTCGACACTTGAGGTATATGATTTTGTGTAATCTATGTCTTAAACACGGAGGCTATGCTAAAACGTTCCCCACCATTTGCAGATGTTCAAGAAGTATTTTGTGTGTCAATACCTTCACCCGTGTAAAATATTTAAAAATAAATATTTAAAAGTCACAGAAATGACAATTAGGCATACATATCTGAAACAGCAATCAATATACATATTATTTCACGTCACTGAACTTATAACGTTCCTGGGGGGTTGTACCTAGGCCATCGAAAAAAGGGGGTATTCATGGGGTTTGTTCCCGGGGATGGCGGTTGTTCCGGGCACCCCACTGTTCACAGTACGTGCAATTTATTTACACAGAGGCACTTTTTGGAGAAAAAAAACCCGTTGCCATGGTCTTAATCAGGCTACACGTAATGTGTCATTATTCCAACCCCTTTGACCTGTTGTCCCCAATAACTCAGGCCGCAAATAAGTAAACATAACTGATCTAACTAATCCCCCTCCCCCCCCCCCATCCCCGCTCAATAAATATATGGGGCAAGATAAGGGACCAGTAATTGTATAAACAAACTGGGACAATGTAACGGTAAAATATCTTGTGTTCAATAATTAGAAGTTTGTTTGCACTTACACTGACCATTTGGGACCACAGCAAGTGTTCACTGTTCAGAGTTTAGAGGTGTTCACTAACGAGAATTTTACAAAATACCTATGGCACAGTCAACGGCAACATTTGGGACCGAAAACTCGTTCATTATATAGAGGTGTTCAGTAAAGAGAGGTGTTAATTAACGGAGGCTTTTACTGTATTAGAAGCGCTGAATCTTGAATTACTAAATGAACAGTTCATATTAAAATGTCAAGTCATAACTTGACACATATATACACATATATATAAATATATAAATATATATATACATACATTGAGAAACCGAAACCGTGAATTGGTTTATTCTTTATGTTTCTATATTTCATAATTTGACAAAAGAAACTGGTTTTCGCCCACGCAAGATGCTATTTTTCATCAGTATGAAACTACCCTAACCACTCGTTCTCACCCTTACTTCTTTTTCATCAATTTGAATATACTCTAACCATTCGCCCCCTTCCCCCCACGCACTCTTATTAAACTGAAACAATTAATTATTTGTGAAACACGAGCAGGCCCCAACCGACCCCAAATTCAAAGGTGTACAATATCAATTTTTGACCAATTCCGGATGACCAAATCTGACCAAAAGTACCAAAAGGTACATCTATACGTCAAGACCTTTTATTTGAGCCTATTCTCAATGTTCTACGACTAACAGAACCGAAGATACAGCGTATACAAGCTTATTTCCCTAAAACGCCAATTTTAGTCAATTTGACCACTTCCGGATGACCGAATCTCACCAAAAGTACCAAAAGGCACATTTACAGGTCCAGTCCTTTCATTTGAGCCTATTCTCAATGTTGTACGACTAATGAAACCGAAGATACAGCATGTACAAGCTTATTTCCATAAAAAAGCCAATTATCGCCAATTCTGGTCAATTTGACCACTTCCGGATGACCAAATCTGACCGAAAGCACCAAAAGGCACATCTACAGGTCGAGACCTTTAATTTGAGCATATTCTCAATATTGTACGACTAATAGAACCGAAGATACAGCGTGTACAAGCTTATTTCCCTAAAACGCCAATTATCGCCAATTTTGGTCATTTGACCACTTCCGGATGACCAAATCTGACCAAAAGGCACATCTACAGGTCGAGACCTTTCATTTGAGCCTATTCTCAATGTTCTACGACCAATAGGAGCGGAGATACGGCGTGTACAACAAGTAAGTATTTGTGAAACACAAGCAGGCCCCAACCGCCCCCAAATTCATAGGGGTATAAAGCGATGGCGGACAGACAGACGGACACCCCAAACTTATAGGCCCCAATCCGAGGGTTGGGGCCTATTCCTTTCCGCGGTTTTTTTTTCGCCTGGGAAAAAACCGATCAACCCTGCTTGCAGATAAACTTTGAATCGTCTATACAAAAGCTTTTGCCACATTGAAAGAACACATTTTCAGTTTTCAAATTTTGAGATGACGTTCAGTTTCGTGTTTCCCTATGAACTTGTAAGACTTACCGACAAAATGGCTCATGCATCTGCCCCTTTCGATATCAACAGAACACTATGATATAATAAGCATAACAACACTTTGGGTGTTCCGAATAAAATTGGCAAGAATTTTGAATTTCGACTGCAAAGGGAACCCGATAAAAAATGAAAGAAAAGATAGCAAAACAGATCATACTCAGAACATAAAAGAAAATGAAACTGAACACCATTTGTTAAAACTTTTAATAAATTTTTAAAACAGCATACGAGTTGTTAAGACACGATTGCTCTCTTCCGCAAGAGAAATTTGATATTAGTATAGATCTCTCTATCATTTCTTTCAGTTTTACATGGTTAGTTTGTATACGAAACCCAGAATTTTGCGCATTATATTCTCAACGCCCAAACTGTGGTTTAGCTTTAATTATCATCAAACCTTCGAGTGTAACTTACTATTTAAAAAAGACCACGCTGTTTGATTTTACATTAGTTGACGTCTCAACTGGGGCGTCGTAAACAGCAAATGTAACTTCTTCTTCCGGAAAATTGCCGGCTACAAAGTCTCCCCAGGTGTCATCCTCGCTCTCGGAATCTGTGGACTTCGTGTCTTTAAGAACAAGAGTGTCGTTCTCGATTCGCATTGTCATCCATCGAAGTTTGTGATCTTTAAATAAGCTATTTTTAGCTTGTATGCACTCGGTTTGCACTGGAATTCCTGATTCAGGCATTTTGGATGCGAAAACTTATAAATTTATAAGTAAGAATAACAAAACAATGCGGAAGTGAGAACCGTAGGAGCTAAATGGCACGTCATGAAACTTGAAACGAGGAAGATCGATCGTACCATTGCTCCCATTTTATCGATTTGAAATTACAACTTTATCTGTGAAATCGTGCATAAAATCTTACCGTAAAATGTTAGTCTTTCGAATGTACTAGGTTGGGATAAACGCACAAATGTGATAGAAAAACACGAATAATAGAAAAATTCCATATTACTAGAAACAATATTCATAAATTTAACAAGTAAAATGTTAACCACAGTCATCCTAGAGTTTAAGGCCAAGCCTATTCGTCTAATTCAGAGATTACATGAATACATTTAGAATCATACTATTGAATAAATGCATTTTATCTATTTTTTATTCACAACAACTTTCGGCATATATATTTTAACACATGGTGATATGATAAAACCGAATACAAATTTTTCTCAGAGCATTGAAAGTCACGTTGTTTAGACGTTAAAAGTGCCAAATAGCGACATAGGTTGTGACAACATTCCCAATCCATCTCTTTGTTTTATCCGTATCAATTAAATTCATCACTCTCGAAAGCAATGACTGCTTTCATATTAGACAATAGGAATCGTATAATAACTCTTGCGCCAGGAAGCAAAAATGGTTAATCTAGAGGACTGGATATGCGACTTTTTTCATTTTTAAGAAAATCCTTATTTTGCAAGTAGATATCGAGATATTTAGTTGTACATATAAGACACATTGTTGTCCAACAGCCAATGAATTTTACACCGGCTATTATTTAAGGCTAAAAATAACAAAATCAGTTATCGATGTTAAGTTATGGTTACAATTGTTCGGTTGTTAGTCTGACTTTCGTTAGAAAATAAAGATGTCGCGTCTCGCCAAAGTTTGGAGTTCTTTCCTTGAAATGTCATAGGACAGAGCAATTGCCGACGAGAAAATTGCGTTTTTATGTTCATCCTATTCCTGTGTTGATGTGGTGGTAGTGATGACCTGTTGTCGTTTCCATTAACGTCGAATGCTGATCTGCGAGTGTTGACCATGGCTAGTTTGATTCGGCGGCTGGAACCTTTTGATGAGACCGAGGATAGCTGGGATTTGTACAAAGACCGCCTGGAACAGTATTTCATCGCCAGCGATGTTGCAGACGAGAAGGTTGCGGTTACACTAAGTTCGATTGGAGGTAAGACCTACGTGCTTCTTCACAGCCTTTGTTCCCCCAGACAAGCCATCTACTTGGACGTTTGACCAACTCAGAGCCTTGCTGCAGGAGAACCTTAGTCCATAGCCTAATTTCATTGCAGAGAGATATGGATTTTACAAGAGGCAGCAAAATACTGGTGAGTCCGTTACTGACTATATTAGGGTGATGCAGAAGTTATCAGAACATTGCGAATCCGGCGGTCGTTTGGCAGAATATCTACACGACCAGCTAGTGTGTGGTATAAGAAGTGAAAATACTCTGAAGAGGTTACTGTGAGAGAAGAATATGAACTTCAAGAAAGCCAAGGAACCAGCAATTGCAATGGAGATGGCGGTAAGAGATGTTTCGGAACGACAACCAGTGTGAATCGAATGCAACAGACGACAGGAAGTCAGTGCTTTCGCTGTAGCAGAACAGGACACGGGCCTGAGGAAAGTAGGTTTAAAGAAGAAAAATGCCATAAGTGCGGAAGAAAATGTTACACAGGTGCAAGGTAAAGAAACAAAGCAAGCAGGCTGAGAATGGTAAAAGTTCAAAGAAGCCTACGCACAAGGGTAAGATGAACGTTTTCAATGCTGAAGAAAATGAATTGACCACGGAAAACGAAGAAGAAAGCGAATACGGCAGTACTTCCGGCAGAGAACTTGGGTTTACAGAAGTTATTTATAGCGTAAACAGCAGCAGGACAAGTAGACGTGACGCCATTACTTTTGTCCGAAGCTGATTCCTTGTCAAAATGGAGCTAGATAAGGCTTGAGGCTTTCGATCATGTCAAAAAGTGATTGTAAGAAATACCTTGGCAAAGTTTCTCAAAGAAAGACCAACGTGATGCTCCGAACCTACACTGGTGAGTGTGTAAAACCAGAAGGTTATGTCACTGTTAAGGTTTAGTATGAAAGGCAAGAGCAGCGACCAAGGTTGTATATTCTGCAGAAGTGAGGCCCACCCTTGTTTGGAAGAGATTGTTTACGTCATATTAAACTGGATTGGCGAGAGATCAAGTCCATGAAAAAGGTAAGTCAAAACAAGAAGTTGGACCAGATTTTGAAAAATTACTCAGAGTATTTCGAAGGCGATCTAGGTACACTCAAGGAAATACAGAGTAACATCTCTTTAAAAAAAGAGGATATCTGAAAACTTCCAACGTCGAAATTCCAGAACAAAATTAGGGGTAATCCCCTATATTCGTCAAATTCACTATGTATTATGGCATTGCTAAGGTTTTAACCCACAGTCTTGACAAGCATGCCAACCTTAACGATTTTTGCATAACAATTAAATCTGATGATCGAAAAGCTCCTGCATCAAAGTCCCCGATCAAGGATTTATGCTTGATCTTACTGGGTTTATTGGACCAAATGAAAGCATTTATCAACGACTGGGCTCTTGACAGATCTGCGTGTACGCAAGAGACGTTACTCAAACTGTATATTAAATCTGACATTCCCATAGTTTTAGATATGTTAACTTTCCCCAGCAGCGTAAGACCCCTCTGACTCCATAGATTCAAACATGCTTCAAGTTTTGTTATCTTATCCAAAATGTTTACTTTGTTACACTTTTCGGTTGCATGACCTACTTCGATACCCAGCATATTGAAGCTATCTAAAGTAACCCTTTTTTACCATGTTTTTGCAGAAAGGTTATAATACCTCGCCTTTGGGACTGCGAAAGCTCACCTTGTTCAGCCAGCGCAGTCAGCGCTTTTACCAATCGACATGCGATTTTCACATTCAGCTACAGACACAGGGCCTTCGCAAAATATTGTATCTTCTTCTGAAAGCTTTTTCATACCTCGAGAGCTACTAATTTTGTCGAGATCCGTGTTGTTTAATTCAGGGTTTGTTGTTTCATATAGAGTACAATAAAAGCGCTTAAGCTCAAGAAGGATAAGAATGGGATCTAATATGATGTCATTAGTAATTTTTAATCGATCTACTTTTTTCTTATCGCAAACTTCTTTTTCCTTGTTAGAAAAATATTTGTTACTTTTTTCATTTTTTTCTATATATTTAACTCTTCATCGGACATCGGCTTCTTGTTCTTTGTAGGTAATATCCGAAAGCATACTCTTATATTTTAAGTATTCAGCTTCTTCGTCTAGGCTTAATTCTGTCTGGTAAAGTTTTGAATAAAGGTTTTCACATTTCAATAGCACATCTTGTTCTAACAGACGTTTTTCTTTAGCTATTTCCTTCGAGATTTCCATTGATGTCGTTAAAACCTCAAATCTAATAAGGTTCCAAAATACTCGCTTATCATCTGATTTTAAAAATCCTTTTCTATTTTGTCAATGAGGCTTATAATAGCTTGTTTATAGTCTTGGTTTAATAAAGGACTATTATTAAGCTTCTAAAATCCTGGAACTCTACCGTACTTAACCTTTTGATCTAAGTCTAGATAGATTAGTTTATGATCTGTGTTTATGCTCTCAAGAATGTTTGACTGTTTATGGTTTTTTACTACTTAAAAAAAATCGAGCCTGCACATTGCTCTTGGTGTATTTCTGGACCATGTATACATCAACAGATCCGGATGCTTCTCCAAATGTCGACTAAATTGTGGGTTCTCATCAATTCTTTTAAAGTGCGAGCCGATGCTTGTCTAACCGTTGCCCCGAACTTTTTTCTTTCGACTCGAATGTTATATTAAATCCTCTGCCATGATTACATTCTCCAGTGGTACGCGAGTCATCAGATTTGCTGAAAGTTGTTGAAAAATGTAACCATCTCTCAATCCAAGTTGGGGGCATAGATATTGACGCAAGAATAATATATATTATTAATTTCTACTTCATTTACATCAAGCCGCTCTTCTTTATCAGTCCAGTGATTGAGTACCTTTTAGCCCTTCTTAAACAAAGTCATTGTTCTTCTTGTCTTAGCGGTGTAGTGGCTAAAAGTTAAATTACCTTCACATTCCCTTTTCCATTTTTCTTCAACATCCGGAGAATTGTGACTTTCCTGAATGAAGAGAACAACAAATTCCTTGCGTTTTAAAAAAAAAGAAAATCTTTCTGCGCTTTTTGCATCACGCAGCCCTCTTACATGTAAGCTATAGTAGTTAACAATTTATTATAATATTTCTAAGGTTGCATAACCCACTATGTATCTTAATAGATATTTTCGTTTGTAAAGTTGCGCTTGTCGACTTAATATGACTGTGCTGCTTGAGACTAAAAATTACTACGACATAAACATTGCAACAAAACATACGTACAGTAGGTAAAACATAAGCAAAAATGTATGAATCGAGGTATAAATGATAAAACATAGTATGATTTGAGCATTTATAAAATTTATTGTAAATGCCATTACTGAGGCTAAAAAACCTCCCATATTAGAAATAACATTAATTTATTGTTATTCTGGTTAATTTCAGTTTTGATTCAATTCCTGGAAAACCTTAAACGATATACATCATTGCACTATAAAACGGGATAAAGAGAATTCTATGTTAGACCTGATTGAAGTAACTGCGCGTTGGGTTTTCATATGAAAATACGTAACATTGTTACTCTGTTTTAGTGAATTGCATAACCAAGACATACACAGCGGTGAATTATGGAACAATAAGGAAATAACAATTGAAGGCAAGTCGCTCGTCTGGAAGCACTGGCACGAAAAAGGCATACTGTATGTTAAGGATCTATTAATTAAAGAAAAAAAAGTGCTTTCGTTGACAAAGCTCCAAGCTAGATATGACATGCGTGTAAACTTTTTACCATATAATGGTCTGAAAATACTTATCGACAAATGGTTAAAACACAGAGAGAGCAATATATATATTACAGATAGCTATAAAGTAGATTGGTCTGACCAAATCTTTAGGATACGTGACTCTTTAATCAACATAAAGAAAGCTAAGTGTAAAGATAACTACATGATCTTGATAAGTAAAATTGTAGAGTCTCCGGTAAGTATTGTGTTTTGGGCGAAGGCAGATGTGCTAGAAGAATCACGGATTCTACGTACCATACTACTTTATAGAAAATGTACTTTAGAACGCTATCTTTTGGCCCTGCCACTGAAACTCATTCATAATATAATACCAACCAACAAGAAGAAAAACGACTGGAAAATTTTAGAATCCGATGCATGTAAATATTGTGACACTTCGGATACAATAATACACTTCTTTTGGAAATGTCAAAAAGCCAGAGAAATTATAAGAAGATGCTTAAGCATATTGAAGCTAAATTCTTTTAATTTTGAGAAATGGGACTTTCTACTTGGAAAAGATAATATTGCAAAGGATAACCTCTCTATGTTTATAAAATATACATAGATATATCATATATATCAGTTTAGAGTCAATGAGGAAGATTTTCACGAGAACGTGTTTATTAGAATTGCAAAATTACGATATTACGCAGCCATGAAAACATTATCTGAAGATAAATTAAACATTTTGGCGAAGTGTTTTCAAACTTAGAAGCGGATCTGATATATTGATAGATGTTTGTGATTTATTTATAAGTCGTCTGCTTCTTTGTTGCTCTCATAATAATGATTTTTAATAAGCAAAGTTATTGTTAGAAAACGCCGCGCCTGTGAAAGATTCATATATATTGTATTGCATTGCTCCTTATATTTTATGCCAAGGCAGCGCATACATATGGCTGTGCACAATAAAATTCTCCAAGAACAAAAACAAAATTTCTCATGTTTATCCTGACGGTAGCGAAAAACCTATCAGTTTTGCGTCTAGAACCCTTTCAAAGGCAGAATATAACTACTCCCAAACTGACAGAGAAGTGTCGAGCATTGTTTGGAGTATGAAGAAATTCAATCTATTTATTTGCCAGAAAATTCACCCTGGTTACAGGTAGCAAGGTATTGGTTTATATTTTCAATCCAAAGAAAGCATTTCGACAACAACAGCTTCCAGAATGCAACGATACGCCATATTTCTTTCCGGCTATAATTACGACACAGAGTATCGAAAGACGAGCGACCATGCAAATGCAGATGGTTTAAGTAGACTGCCACTCCCGTCTAAGAATAAACACAGCTCGGAAGCTCTAGTAGACAACTTTCCAATATCCTTCAAGCAGATATGAAACAAGAAAAGATCAAAAGCTCTGCAAAATCGTCGAGTTCACAAAGTCGGGATGGCCAGGTACAGTAGACAAAATTTTGGATCCATACAAATCTCACCAAACAGAATTTTCTATCTCTCAAGATTGTCTGCCACTAGGAAACAGAATCATGGTTCGCGAAAAATTCCAAAGAATATTTTAGAAGAATTGCATAGTGCCCATCCCGGAATAGTAAAAATGAGTAACTTGCAAGATCATACGTTTGGTGGCCCAGCATCGACAAAGATCTTGAAACGCAAGTTAAAATGTGTGCAGCTTGTCAAGAAATAGGGAAATCTACACTGAAAGCTACAATTCATCCATGGAAATGGCCAAATCAACCCTGATTTCGCAGGTCCCTTCCAAGGAGATATGTTCTCTTTATTGTAGATGCACATTCCAGATGGCCAGAAATTCGAATTGTGGAAAATATCACTGCCCAAGAGACGATCAAAGCATTGCAAGAACTGTTCAGCGCATTTGGAATTTGTGACGTCATTTGCAGTGGTAATGGAGCTACGTTTCACTCTGATGCCTTCCAGAAATTTCTAGAGATGCACGTGATTATCCACAAAACTACAAGCGTTTATAAATCTTCGACCAATGGCCTGGCAGAAAGAATGGTCCAAAGTCTAGTCTTAAGGCAATGAAGCACGAAAATTCAACTATGCACGAAAAGATAACCCGGTTCCTCCTAATGTAACTTCAAAAGTGCCACAACCAACGAGACCTATGCCTTACTCTTTTTGGGACGTGAAATCACGGCTACACTCGAACTGGAGAAACCCAACCTCGAAGACATGGTTTACTAAAAGGTAAACGCTAAAGATAAACTCTCCCTGTCGGTTATGAGCGACAATACATCATACCAAAGGTTTACATCCCGACACGGAATGATGATTGAGTTAAGACTCCCATTTCTGAAGTGACATCTAGCGACCAAACTGTATCCGGTTCCATGAAAACTAAAAAGACTGTTATTTCTAAGCAAAATAATGTAAAAGTAAAAGTACCTGAGTTTTCCAAAGACATTTGAATACTTGCAATGTCTTCGCCCCAAGACTGATTATTTGGGCACCGGTGTAAAAATATTGCGTTCAGGGAGATCTGTAAAAGTCCCCCGGAAATACGGTTTTGATGAGTAGTGTGAATACTGTACCTTTAGTCAAAATATCTCTATGTACATAATTTATTTATTTAATTTAACTTATTGTTTATTGATCAGATATCTGTTATTCTTGTTTACAGAAAGAAAAAAAAGCAATCAATCAACAGTAAAGTTACACTAATGTCTGAGAGTGATGATCAAGCACAGTTTTATTGCGTTTCAAGCTAAATTCATTTCAGCTGCTGAATTTCACTAATGATAAAGCTTAAAAAAACAGTTGATTTCTAAAAGTACTCTTCTGTTTATTTTAATTTAAGTTAATATTAAGCTAAATGTAACAAGTTTAAATCATAAGCACTAGTAATTGTCTTATAGGAATGGCTATAAGTGGTTAAACACAATTATAGAACGCTGAGTCTTATATAGACACTCCTGAAGGAAGCTTTATTTTCAGTGTCTCAACTTCCATTTTATTGCGGAAGTAGCGAATGGACTCGAACGATAATAGAGAAGAAAAAAAGTTTCATTAATTTAAGTAAGTAATTCATTTTATAACTTCTCTGAGCATGTATGGTTCTTGTAGATTTTGTTTTGAATCTGTTTAATAAGGTTTAAAGGTTAAAGTCAGTTGCTGGTAGCAGACCAGGCACTAAGTACAGTGATATCGTAGTTTTCACCCAAGACAGAAGTCTTTAATTACAGGGTGAGTGAGTGTGTTTGGAGTTCTTTCCTTGAAATGCCGTAGGACACAGCAATCGAAACCTTACTTTTTACTTGGTCTTGTGACTGGCCAGAACCACCTTTAACTGCCGGAAACTAGCACTTTACGTGTGGTTTCTTAATTTCAATCTTTTCTTCGGAACCTAGTTGTCCTGAAACTTTGTGCACATGTGTTATTCATGTAGAAAATCATCAGATAATCGTCAGCAACGGCAGACATAATGTTCTAATAAGTTTTCTTGCTCGATACGAATGTTTTCTTTTCGAACGGCCTTTTCCACATGTACTTTGTACAAAGTTTAACTATGGTAGTAATAAAGGCTAATATCGGTGTTTAACAATTTTGTCTGTGATCATGAGCGAGTGTTCTTTTTTCTATGATGGCTATGTTCCTTTGAATCTTTTCTATTATCGAAATTACATGTTGTTACAAGAGTGCATCCACAGCAGTAAGCAACATAAAACTTAAATATAGACATAATAGTTAAAATCTCTTTTTCTTAGGGGAGTACAGGCCAGGTTTTACTTTTGAACCTTTCCGATATGCCTTCCGAGTACAAATATTCTCAGAAAATGATAAAGAAAAGGGGTGAAAATCACGAAAATTCCGATTTTCTTTCATAATTCACACTTTGAAATTCCAGTACAAACAAACAGTGAAAATTGTGGAATAACTCCATATCTGGTGTATGGATATTGTATCGTATATTGTATATTGTATATATCTGTTCAATCGAAGTCATCAACCCATTTTGTGTAAGTGGTAACAGGCAGCGTAGTGGTTTTTGCTATGGTTTCTTTTCGTCTTTTTTTGTTTCTCTTTTTGGTTTTGTTTCTCTTTTTTTGTTGCACTTGCAATCTACGTAAAGGGAAACTGGAAACAATTAGGTGTTGAATATCACATTTTTTGATAGACGATTTGACAGCGGAAATTAATTTCTATGGTCACTTGTCTTTTTTACACTGGGTGTTGTTCCTATTGTACCAGATAAAAAGAAAGCTTATCCTTGCTTTTGAGAAGCGGTGGCCACTGCCTCTTCTTTTTTTGAGGTTAAATAAAAGGGGTTAAATAGTTTTGCTGTCCTTGACTGAGGTGTATATTCAAAATGGTGGTGATGATGAGAGTCAATCGGTAAACTTCAGACTGTAAAGCGAAATTGGTCGCTCTTTACCATTGGTATGCATGGGAGACACGCTGAGAATACCTTTTGATAATGCATAACAATGAAATTTGATTGATAGTCTCGGATCAAACTATCTTAGAACTAAATGGCTTTGCTCTTTAGTTATTTTTGTGAATGCACCTTCAAGCAATTTGAACAATACATTTTCTGATGGGAGTAAAACTAAAGAGAAAGCCTACAGAAAATGATGGTAACAATAAGTCAGAGCTACCAAACTGTATGCCAGAGATGTTGTCAGGTGAAGATGCGTTGTTTATTGCCTTGATTGTGGAATTGGTTCCGTGGATCTTAATACAGTGAGCACAGAATACAACAAACGTTTTGACAATTTCGTCGGGTTGACTTGAAATCCAAACTCAATCCAATCCAATCCTAAAATGCAATAACGCTTGACTGCCTTCCCCAACATTTGCAAATCTCTGTTCTGGTTGTTTCCAGTTATTGCCATGCTCTCAGAAAGACATTGCATATCACCAACACTATATTCATAGATGCTGATGATTTTACAATCGTGTGCATTAAACAGGCACTTTGGTGTGTTAGTCATCAGGAATTTTCGTGAACTAAAATCTAAAGACACACTATCTTTAAATCAAACTTGGTGAACTTTCGACCACCTCCTAGGGTTTTGACTACACGCTCTATTCCAAGAGCTTGATGCGATTTGCAGAACTTTGGCGTTTCTTGTAATGCATTTTAGATCACTGTGTTCTTTGCTGAAGAACACTACAGAGTATTCGTTGGTTTAGATCTGCACCCGACCTACTAAGATCCTACCTCTCCGCACACACCCCTCAGTACCCTTCAACATGGCAAACCGCCAACATAATGCCGCCTGGGGGCTCTAACAAGGTGAAATATTGACATTTTGTAAAGAAATAAAGAATGAGAGAGATGAGGGCAGAAGTACACTTGATAATCACCACAAGCGAGAACAATCGCCTTCAACATAGCGCCAAACTACATGCCAGTGCCATTATACCAGCAGTATGTGAGCAGTGCACAGTTGGAACCACCAGATCAGAGCATTCAAGGCAACAACAGGAACAACTGTAGAAAGGCGTTATCATTTTCCCTGCTTTAAACAACATTATATTTGTGCAACATACACTCTGATATGCAACAACCGAAACCAGCGCTGCCGAAAGAAGTCACTGAAAGAATTGAAATTACATATCTGAAGTTATTTTAGTGGTAGAAAACGAGTAAAAACATGTACTCTCCTAAGATTTAGAATAACTTGCATTTAATCCAAATAATTGAACACTCCGGGGAAACCTGTTTGGAACCGCTGTAACCATGAGGATTCAATTTTCAACCTTTTAACTGTATTTAAGGATGGGCTTAGACCAATAAAGCCTAACGCCTGATGAGAATATTGTCCACCCCAAGGTGATCCTATAGGTCGAATTTTCCACCAATAAGGTAGATTTATCGTTTCTAGAGATACTATTGAAGTATCCCTGAAATCTATCCATTATTCGTTTTGCCTGTTTGACCCACATATTGTTTTCTGCAAACCTTACATCTGATGAGATAAGATAAGATTGTTCCTTTGACACTCGACTTTCGTTTTCGTCTTATTTTCTTTCTTTGATAGGGAACTCCACACTTGCCCTGTAAAGTTAATTTTATATCTATATTTCTTAGAGTCAAAAAGACTTTATCTTTTTGTGTGTTTCTGTTCACTCGCTTTTGGTAGAGACTCTTGAACCAGTAGGTCTCTAAGATTTTTAGTCCTACGAAGTCTCTTTTGACCTCTAGATCCTTTAATTTCCTTAGATTTTGGTTTCTAATTCTAGATGTGTTTGTTCACAACTTCATCTAGGATATTCTGCCCTGAGTTGTTAATGTGATAAAGTAGACAGGATTACTTAGACTTTCCTCTTTTTCGGGTACCTTACAAAGAGCCAAGAGAGAGAGAGAGAGAGAGAGAGAGAGAGAGAGAGAGAGAGAGAGAGAGAGAGTGAGAGAGAGAGAGAGAGAGAGAGAGAATCACTATCCTAGGGCCTCGCCCGAAATAGCGCATTTTCCACTAATTGTAGTGGATAGAGTAGCTCAAGAAAATAAATTTTTATCATTTCTAAAGAATTTTTATCAAAGTTACTTAGATCAGAACAGACACTTTGTACCCCGAGGAACTGACTAAGGGATACCCATTTTACAAGACAGCAGGTGTGCCGAGTTAAAAGTTAGACAATTTCTTGCTTCTGTAGGGTTTTTTGTAGTAATCTGTGGCTAAAGTTACCGCTACGATCCTGAAGGACCACAACTGCCAAAAAGAGCATGTTCTCATGGCTGGAATCCAAAATAAATTAGAATCTACTTTATAATTAATCATTTCTACAAACCTGTGTAGCACGTCTTGATCCTCAGTCCAAATATCAAAGATATCATTTTTTGACTGGTTTCCAACCTTATTAATACCACATGACTACTCTGTGGTTGACACCTTCGAGATTATCTCTTGATTGGTCTCATTTATATAATACAGGAGAGCTTAATAATTAAGCCCCCTAGTAGCAGATAACCACCCAACCCCTCCCCCTTCGTCCTATTCGTCCTATTAACTGGAATTTCGAACCACCTTCAAGTTTTAGTACGTTATCCCACTATACACGAAACCGCTTTGTCTGCTTGGTTTCTAAGTATCGAATTCAAATAACAGATTTCGATCCTTTTGAAATCCAGGGGGTAGCATAGGTTAGGCGGGTTCAGAGTTTGGCCTTTGTTTTCGTTTTAAAAAAAGCTCTTTAGTAAACAGTAGGAGAGCTGATGAAGTATTTACACCAGCTCAGCACTGAACTTAACATATTGAATTCAAACGTTGTACAGTAATTTCGAAGAATTGGAGCAGGAAGAATCTGGCTGAATTCTGGAAGTGTTTAGCGTGGTTGAATTATATATGGTCAGCGCTGGCACATCTAAATTCAGCACAGATAGAAAATCCTGCAAAAATCAGCAACACCTGATACGAACAGACATTAATTTGTCCAGCATGCATTCTCAGACAAAATAATTTTAAAAGAACACCAAACGGATCTTCTATGTATCTTTTTATGCAGAATGTATAATGTCGTTGCAGTTCGGCAAGAGAAACCATTAAACACGAATCAATATACTACTCATCAAACCAAAAATATCACAATCTGGTGAAGACACGAATTTCAACCGTTTTATGAGTAAGGGGAACTGTTATAATCGCTCACTGTTACAAAGATAGAAATGTGTTATCAACGGCAATGGGTAGAGTTAAACCATTTCTAAGCAGCGGCGTGCTCTAACAATCGACATGAAGGACCAGCACCATATATCCAACAGCTGCATTCTCATTAGCCTCAGTTGCAGACAAGATTTTACTCAAGGGTTGAGGTTCATCTAAAACAATCACTGGGGGTAGCTAGCTCAACAATCAAGCTTTTTTGTGAAAACATGAAGTGTAGAAACTGCTACGAGCGATTTCTGTTTAATTTTTTAAAAGGGGTAAATCTGTGAATTTCCCTTTATTTTTTTGGGCGTTCATTTTCAACTTTAAACGTGGTTTTGTGACATAATTACAGATGTTTTGATGCTATTTCTCAATCAGATTAGTAAGAACTGTCATTGCTTTAATGTATTGATGTACAGTGAAATCTCGTTAAACCGACATCGCCGGGACTGAGCAAAAAAATGTCGGTTAAAAGGTACTGGGTGTCAATGGGGTAAATCCTTCGGGACCATGAAAACATGTCGGTTAAAACGATATGTCGGTTAAAGCGATGTCGGTTTAAATGGATTCGACTGTATTTTACGACCGGACAACCTGGTGGTTTCAAAGAATCAAAGTAAATACTGCTTTCCCTTACTGATAATAGCTTATTTGTTTTTGTGTAAAAGATAAGACAACAGCCTTCCGCAGCCATCAAGGGTCTCTGGGCGGGAGTTTCTATGTTTGTCATAAGGGTTATTATGTAAGTAAAATCCGTCAGATCTTTTGGTTGCCATAGTGGTCAAATTAGAGAAGTTTATTGGGTCAGTGATTCGGCCTATTGTTGTAGATTACTTTAGATACTGTAGCCGATAAGATCCCGAATTGGGGACGGGGCACGTGTTGCACTGGACCGCCCTGTAGAATTTGGGTATAAGAATATGTGATTCTGTCCAATCTGGAGTGATTCCGAGGTAGCGCTCGATATAAAAAATACGGATAGACAGAAGGTCTAAGTCCTAAGAAGTGGACAAATTTAAGAGTCCCACAAGGGGGCAAGAATTGAAGGTTCAAACGGTGGACAAAGTACTAACGAGGTCCTAAAGTGAACAAGAAGTTAAGGTCCAAAAGTATACAATATTAAGATAAAAGAACTGGATAATTGTTACGTCCTAAAGTTGGACAGTTATTTAAGGCTGCTTATTAAGAATAAGTACTGAATCTCTAAGTTGATAAATGGGTGCTTAAAGAAACGCGGATTTATTTTAGAAAGTTGTAGGAGGAGCCAAAATAGTTTTCGGTAAGCTATTGTTGTTTTATTAATATTGTGTTGTTGTAATCACTTACCTGTATTTTAAGAGAAAAACGTAAAGGCCAATATTCCAGAAATATGTCTGTACATTTCAGCGGTTTATTTCATTTGACAGCGATTTGTTTATGTATTGATATTTGTTACTTAATCGTCAGTTTAAGTGGAATTCTGGTTTAGTGAATAAGTGTCAAAGCCGTGTACCTGAGATTAATGTGTGACTGAATATGTGTTGTTTCAGTTACCGTTGATGACCTTTATAACCCCGTCCATCAAGTTTTAACGCTGGTGACGTACCAGTAGGTTTTCCGTGGGGTGCACGCTTCGTTAATTGTGGGCAAGCGCACCCAGTGTGGGTGAATAAGTGAATAAAGAATTTCCAACGCGTCAACGAACTATTTTCCGTTTTATTCCTCTCCTCGTAATGCAGCTTTTCTAACACATGAACTTTAAAATTTAATTTTGTTTTGAATTTAGGGCAAGGGGTAGGAGCTTAGTAGATAAACATTGCCAAGCTCAAATCTCGTAACGTGGCCACAATCATTGTCATTGTTCACAAGACCCACAAAGCTTGCGCTTATGACGCCTAAACACAAGCGGGAAATTTGGGCAAGGGAAATAGTGTCATATCTGCCAAGATTTACTTAATTGGTGTGACAAATCCCGTGACCATACGCCTCTCAAAGGAACACATGGAAGAACAGCCCACAACGAGTGTAATCTGGTAAAGGATGAGTAACGTATGGTTGATTGAATCTCTCCAGATTACAAGCCTGATTCTATCAAAACTTGTTCAAACAAGCTTGAGGAAACATCCCCTCCGTCCTTAAAGGCATCGTACAGTCACATCAGTGAGGAAAACATCAGACGACGATAACGCACACATAAAACACACTACAGACACAACACACACAACAGGTGTAGACGTTTTGCAATGTCAGTTTGAAGATTGTCACAACGTTAATTTGGACGCGTTGCTGTCGGGCAATAAGAAGGTCTTCAAGGTGGCATCTGTAAAAAGAAGCGGTTTGGAGTTTTCGAATAAACAAATAGCTTCGTTCACACGTTGCAAAAAAATCTCGTCGGGAGCATCCCCAACTGCAAAAAGGCAAATCACACTTTTGGTGTTTTGAATTTTGATTTAAAGAAATGACAGAAAAATATAGAAGAAATATCGCAAAAATTGCTCATACATTGAACATAAAAGAAATTGAAACTTGAAACTATTTGTTAAAACTTTCAATTAATTTTTGAAATAGCATATGGGTGGTTAAAAACGAGATTGCCCTTTGGTGCAAGAGAAATTTGATATTTAGGCAAAATCTCTCTATCATTTCAAATCTTTCTATCATTTTTACCCGGTTATTTTTATTCGAAACTCAGAATTTTTGCGCATTTTTATTGAGAACGCCCAAAGTGTGATTTGACTTATGACGTAACACCGGTGGTTTAACGATGTGACAGCAGAGCAACGGTAAGGTAACAATCAGGCAACGGTCAGCCATCGGTAACTGAAACAACACATTAAACCTTTTATAAGTGTGATAATTGATAATTATGATAATTAAGTGTTAAATTGACTGCGATCATAAAGTATTAAAGCACAACCTGAACGGTGTATTTGCAACAAGCCATGGTACCCACCCGACATCTTGATTTATTTTGTCATACCTTGTACGCAATTAAATTACCAATTGCCAACTTGATCATGGGGGGAGGCTGCCATAAACTTAACTTATTGAAACAAGTGACTATCCGCTTTACAGACAAACCTAAACCCTATGTGAACGGCGATAGGAAAAATTGTTATTGAACAAAGAGACTATGATTGGGGCATGTTATCTGATGAGGCGAAGTTAAAAAAATTGCTTAAAAGTACTTTTATCATAGGGCAGGAGCTTGTATAGGGAAGTATTACTAGACTTAAATAGGATTTGAAATAACCTTTCAGAAGAGGAAAAATGCACTTATTTTATCCCCATTTGAATACAATAACACATATACATTTGAAAATTCAAAGACGTTCAACACAACATTTAACACAAATTGGGCAACGAATAAATCACCAGAACATCTCAGAGGATTCTACGCTCCTCCTCCATTAAAATATCTCTATTTTCATTCCATATCTTACATGTGTTTAGATCAAGCCTTTACATCAAGTCAATAGTGCGAAATTTTACAGCAATGATGCACGCTGTACACATTTCACGCTCACTGTTTGACCGCTACATTAAGGTTTGATAAAAATTGTGATTAAGTTTTGAAAAAATTCTCAAAAAATACAACCCTGCTTGGGCGAGGTCTCCAATTTTTTGGCTAATTTTATTACTCACAAACAGGGCAGTTTATGAGTTACATTTTGAGAAAAGTTAAAGCCGTTCAGTATTTGACCTCTTAGTCTGAACCCTCAAGGAGGTACAGCTTTACAATTGACATAACCAGTGGACTTTTAGTAAGATAACAGTGGGGCTTCTAAAATAGGAAGTGACGTCATAATAACGTCACGAGGTGTTTTAGAAGCCCCATGGGGTTTCTAAAACAGTGACGTCTTTGTTTTAGAAGCCCCATGGGGCTAGTAAAACAGTGACGTCATATGATCGTCATATGAACATCATAATGACGTGATAGGGATAGTAGGCAGCCATTCAAACGGGCAGCCGGACAAATGGGCAGCGGGACAAATAGACAGCCAGACAAATGGGGGAAAATGGGTGTTCTGGAACAGGAAGTGACGTCATAATGACGTCACGAGGTGTTTTCGAATCCCCATGGGGGTTCTGGAACAGATGTTTTAGAAACCCCATGGGGTTCTGGAACAGGTAATTGATATAGCGCGCCCCCGTGTCAATGACGTCATCATGACGTTATAATGACGCCATCATGACATCATCATCATGACTTTATAAGGATGTTATGACGTCATGACATCATATTAAGAATGTCCTAAGCAGCATAACCTTAAGTCACCTGTCAATCATCATGACGTCATCAGTTACGTGACCTGTCAATCATCGGTCATGTGACACTTACCCTAACAAGACTTCCAGACCACTTTTTGACGTCATAGGGACGTCGGACTCCTAGGAGACGTCCCTTCTACCATCTGTCTATCATGAGGAAACGAGAGTTCCACGCCACTTTTTTCTAGAGCATTCTATTGGTCCAGAACCTCTATGGGTGTTCTAAACCATCTGTTCCAGAACCCCCCTGGGTGTTCTGGAACACCCTGTGACGTCATAATGACGTCAGACCCTAGGAGACGTCCCTTCTACCATCTGTCTATCATACCTTCATAATACACATTCATAATGCACTCTATGGTTTAGGGTTAGGCTGCCCATACCCGGGCTCGAACCACCAACCTTTCGAGCATGGGCAACCTTTAAGTGTCTTTTAAGACTTTGTGGCCAATTGTAAGATTTCGAACAAATGTTGCATTTATACATCCTTTCGGTTCAATCTACACTATTCAAATGATGAGAAAGTCTTTAAACATAGCTTTATATACAACTTGCTGAACAACAACTTGTTGAACATGTTGAACAACTTGATGAACATGTTGAACAACATGTTGAACATGTTGAACAACATGTTGAACATGTTGAACAACTTGTTGAACATGTTGAACAACTTGTTGAACATATTGAACATTTTGAACAACATGCTGAACATGTGGAACATGTTGAACATTTTGAACAATTCGTTGAAGAATTGTTGAACTTGTTAAAAAGATTATTGAACAATACCATGACGTAATATGTTCCAAAAATAATTCAAACACATGTTTCGAATGGGGCTTGTCATTTGAATACATGTTTGAATGGCGTGCTCTTCTCACTCACTTATTTTATACATCATATGTTGTTAAAAAAACGAAATTTGTTAAAGTTGGTTTAGAACCCTGATTTTTACCCTACTACACCATGGTAGAATGTTTAAGCTTATTTTATACATCATATGTTGTAAAAAAACAAAATTTGTTAAAATTGGTTTATAACCACCATTTTCTTACTACTATAACTTTAGAACATTCAAATAAGCAGTTTAGTAAAATGCTAAAACCCTTTTTATACATCATATGTTGTCAAAAACTAAATTTGTTAAAGTTGATTTAGAACCACCACTTTTGTACTACTATAACTTTTGAACATTTGAATAAGTAGCATGGTAAAATACTAAAACTTTATACATTATATGTTTTCCAAAAACTACATTTGTTAAATGTGCTTTAGAAGTACCATTTTCCAACTACTATAACATAAAACATAACATTAGACTTAACGTAGGGAAAATCCCATTCCTTCTCAAATTTATTGATCGTTCCCTCGCTCTGAACGAGTGCACTCTGAAATTTATCGATCGGTTTCCCCATCGCTCTGAACGAGTGCACTCTGAAATTTATCGATCGGTTTCCCCCACGCTCTGAACGAGTGCACTCTGAAATTTATCTTGCATTGTGCATTATAGCCTTATATGGCATAATTTCTCAAAACATTCTGTTTCAGTCCGGAATAGCTCAGTTCTTAGAGCGTGGGACTCCTAGTCGGACCCATGCTCGGAAGGTTGGTAGTTCGAGCCCGGGTATGGGCAGCCTAACCCTAAACCCTAGAGTGCATTGTGAATGTGTATTATGAAGGTATGATAGACAGATGGTAGAAGGGACGTCTCCTAGGGGTCTGAAGTCATTATGACGTCACAGGGTGTTCCAGAACACCCAGGGGGGGTTCTGGAACAGATGGTTTAAAACACCCATGGAGGTTCTGGACCAATAGAATGTGCTAGAAAAAGTGGCGTGGAACTCTCGTTTCCTCATGATAGATAGATGGTAGAAGGGACGTCTCCTAGGGGTCCAGCGTCATTATGACGTCAAAAAGTGGTCTTGAAGTCTTGTTAGAGTTAGGGTCACATGACCGATGATTGACAGGTCACGTGACTGATGAGGTGACGATGACTGACAGGTGACTTAGGGTTATGCTGCTTAGTAGAGTCTTAGTATGATGTCATGACGTGATAACGTCATTATGACGCCATGATAACGTCATGATGACGTCATTATAACGTCATGATGACGTCATTGGCACGGGCGCGCGTTCCTATAAATCATCTGGTCCAGAACTCTCATGGGTGTTCTGGAACACCCTATGATGTCATTATGACGTCACTTCCTGGTCCAGAACACCCATTTCCCTACTACTGACCGTCCTATTACGCGCGTTAGGTCAGAAGCCCTATCACTCTACAAACTGTTGCTGTTGAGCACAAGCTCATATCTTCCACCAGGAACGCTTGAAAAAGCTGACGTGCATGCGCAAAATGAGCGTTCCAAGCCTCTTGTGACGTCATAATGACTTCAGACCCCTAGTAGACGTCCCTTCTACCTATCATACCTTCAGACATCCCCCCCTACCCCGACCAAAACGCACTCATTCATAACACACATTCATCATACACATTCATCACGTATTCATTCATAATGTACTCATTCAAAATACTCATTCATAATACACATTCATAATGCACTCTATGGTTTAGGGTTAGGCTGTCCATACCCGGGCTCGACCCACCAACTTTCGGGACATGGGTCCGACCATAGAACACCCATTTCCCTACTACTATGGTCGTTAATTATTTTCTCGACTTCGGTGAAGTGATTCAACTCTTTGTCCGGAAGCAAATGCTATGAAACTAACTCCTTGACACTCGTTTCACCATCGTGATGTTAGCTCAATGAACTGCACACGACGCAGCCTAATGCCTTCGTTCTGCATAAGGTTCGCCTTTGACCTATGAACTGCGGACCTCAATCGTTATCTGAACCTCCGCGTCCCCACCCATGAAGAACAGAGCTTCGGTGGAGCATACTAGGATATACCGTGTTGCTTGACGGCAGCTTGTCCAGGCTAACGCCGACCCCCGTTAAGCGAGTCTGAAATATTTTGCTGGCGCTGTGATGTCAGCGTACAGGAGCATGTAGTTGCGATTAGTTCCGCCATCTTTCTCTGACATTTCCACGTTTTGGTGCCTTCAGCACATTTCGTTGTCGGTACGTGATTATGCAGTTTCCGTAGCTCTTTTACTACTCCATGAGTGCAAAAAGGTGGTGGTGTTTTCTTTTGCAGCTGGCGAATGTTGCAAGCCGGGGGAGGGGGGGGGGTGGCTTTTGTGCATCCTCTGGCGGGGTTGTAGCTTCCCAGACGGTTTAAGCAAAGTCACAGTCGCATTGTCTTGTTAAGTCTTTCGGCTAGAGGCTTTGACGAAAACTTATCACATGCCGCTAGGGTTGCGCATGTTCTGACATCGCAAGGGGGGCGGGGGGGGGGGGGGGGGGGGAGGTGGTGACGGTTGGCTCAGCTGGCTAGAGTGTTGGTCTGGTAATTGCAAGGTTTCGAGTTCAATTCCAACTCGGGGTGATAAGCAGGGGATTGACGTTCGCTTCAATTGCCTTACCTAAGCGAATGCGGTGGGTTAGATCAAAATTAACGCCCACTGAGGATTTTGACCGTCCCTTTGAAAAAAAAAACAGAAGGTCATTGGAAGAGCCATCAGCCGGTCATGGGAAGGGCCACCAGCCCGGGAGTCAGGTTCTTAGTGCTGTAGAGGGTGATAGAGGTTGAACGAACGTCACGACCTGATGTCGGATAGACGTCGGGGCATCGGTGCTAAGAGCGGTCGCAAAGTTTACTGGCATTCGATCCGTTTCTGAGACGATGCGATTACTTGATCTCCCTGACCCACCAGTTGTATAATTTCTCTGGTGGATGTGGCGGGGCGGGGACGAGGGGGGGTTGGGCACTTAATTGGTCTCGTTTGTGTTATCATTTTTGTAAAAAAAAAACGTTGAAAAGGACGGTAATTTTGGGAATAGATGCAGTCATCGGAGTGCTTAATTAGTTTAAGAGAGAGGGAGAGAGTGGGGTGATTTTCATTCAGTACTCCGGATTCTCTATAAAAAGGGGGACGGCGGGGGGGGGGGGGGGTTGGCGGTGTGGTCGTGAGTGTTCAGTTTTCGACACAGTGTGACTGCAGCAACGCATGTCATGTCTGCACCGCTGCGCGCAAATGTGTAATTGTGTAACAACGAGTGTCAGTAGAAAGAGTGTCTGCGTTTTGTGAAAAGATTTATTTATTTATCAGTATCTAAAAAAATAAATAAATAAATAAATAAAAATCTCGTTATAAATATCTTTTTCCACATTTTCTGCACACGCACAGCAAAGTATTTCAATAGAACCCCTACCCCCTAGACCAATATTTTACCAAAAGTTTATAATGTAAAATACCCAAGAAGGGACTCACATAGCAACTGATTAATATACGTGTCTACGACATTTTTAAAACGATCCCTAAACGTACCCCCTTTTAACCAAACAGGGACATAAATTCCGAAATGCCCCCTTCCTTTTTGTGACGAGTGGGTGATGAAAATAATCCCTCCCCTCCCGTTACTTCAAAGAAATGGCAATCTGTGCGGACCCCGTTTGGCTTCAAAATTCCCCCCACCCCTCTTTCTCCTCGTTTTTTGGACGTGCATGGTAACACATTTCATACCAAGTGCCCCCCCCCCCCCCCGGGGCAAATACACAAGACTGACACTGGCTAATAACCTATCACAAAGGGAATTTATTGATCCGCTAACAGTACCCGTTGATAACAATCATTTTATTGAACATTATGCATAATTGAGAGCTCACCAAAGTTGACGGAATTCGGATCCATATTGTAGATGGATCTAGCCCTGAAAATTATTGACTGGAGTAATTTATTCATTCAGAGCCTCTTTGCTATGTAAACAGTCGGCCATATTAGTTGAGCATTGAATAGATTATTGTTCTCTCCCCTCTCCCCTCGCCTCCACCGTCCCCCCCCCCCCCCCCCCCCCCCTCTCCCGCACAATTCATACACGATACAGTATTTCCCATAAATGGTATCCAAGGAATACCAGGTGCATGTTTACTGAAAGAAGAGCGGATTGAACGACGGGATTATGCTAAAGGAGTGTTCTCAGAACCACGATTAAAAGTTCCGCGGACACGACCGTCTCTGACTGCGGCATTTCACACAAGTGTGACACAAATACGAAGGCAGAAATTCGTTTATTTGAACTCAGTGTTTATTTTGTTGGATAATTAGTATCATTGAGCACGTTGGCCTTGGACACACTAGAAATTAAAACACAGTCTATTTGATTAATACGACGGTCTTTTTCGTACATATGTCCCGGAGAAAACTTTGACCCGCTTGGAAAAAGGCAGAAATGTAATTACACAAGTGAAACGTGAAGCTACGTGATAAAACGGGGATATATTCCGAAGAAAGGAACACAACATGGTGAGTTATGTTGTTTATGTTTTTATTACGACCGACATCCCCCCCCCACGCACACACACGCACACGCCCCTCAGTTCCCGTCCGTAGGACATCTCAACCCACTCGACCCCAAGCTGCACTGTAACCCCCTCCCACCCCTCCCCACCCATCGCACACACCTGTGATGCAATAACAAATGGGCTGTGTGCCTTTCTCTTTGTCCGCCTGTTCTCAACCTTCACTCTCTCTCTCCCTCCCTTCCCCTCCCTGCCCATCTCCCTCCTCCTCCTCCTCCTCCTCATTCTCCTCCTCCTTCTCTCTCTCCCTCCCTTCCCCTCCCTGCCCATCTCTCCTCCTCCTCCTCCTCCTCCTCATTCTCCTCCTCCTTCTCTCTCTCCCTCACTCCCCCTCCCTGCCCATCACCCTCCTGCTCTTCTCTCTCTCTCTTC
>OX457029.1:72108197-72386281 GCA_949752745.1 Protula sp. h YS-2021
CTCTTGTGATGTTGTCACTTTTTCACATCCCCCCCCTTATTCCTTAAAATAATAATAATAATAATAATAATAATAATAATAATAATAATAATAATAATAATAATAATAATAATAATAATAATAATAATAATAATAATAATAAAAAAAAAAAAAAAAAAAAATAATAATAATAATAATAATAAAACACTCGCGTTTGGACTGATTCAAAAATCATATTTAATGCGCGCCTTCGACTACGACCACGGAACATCCCGAATCACCCCGAATCGGAAATGTTTCATGTTCGTCGATAAATCTCCACCATTTTTTGAAGTTCGCGGAAGTTGGTCGAATTGGCGAAAATTTTTTTGTTTGTTGGAAACTGTCGCGGAAGGAAGGTCCCCGAATTGCAATTTTAATGTGGTCTGTATCTCTATGCGTTCGATCGTAATTAATTCTTTTGTTCCGTAACAGCTTCCGAATCGATGCTTTTGCAATCTTGGCCGAATCATCACGATTTCTCAATCGGCAGTGATGGCAAAGGGGTGGCGGGAGGAGGGGGGGGGGGAGAAGGCGGGCATAAGGCCGTTTTTCAGGCTCGTGCTATCAGTCCTACAGACTGCGGGGGGGGGGGGGGAGGGAGGGGGGAGGGGGAGGGGGTCAAATCGTTCCACCCGTCCTTGTGGTTTTGTCATTTATCCTGATTAACAGATGTAATTTCCGTCTACCATGATTGTGACTATAGCCCCTCTCAGGCCCCTCCCCCACACCCCATTCTTACAGGCATTTGAAAACTTGCGTACAGCTCTTTGGGTGAGAGGGAGGGGGTGACAGGGAGAGGGGTGTGTGTTAGCTGAATTGGCTGTAGCCTAAGCCTTGCACCAATAAATAAATAAATAAATCAATAAAATAATTATTATTATTGTAGCTAAATATTATTGTAATTATTATTAATATTTTATAAAATTATTATAATAAAATTATTCTTTTTCAAATTGTTATTATGGAATCATTGTGAAAATAAAAAAAGTTATTTTTTATAATTGGTATAAAAATCCAGCTCAAACACTCATGCACCCTAAAAGCCAGGCATGAAAGAGGATAGACTTCGGCTTGTTTGGGATAAGTATACCAGGAATTACACAGTTCCTATAGATCAAACATTCTGTAAGCAAATCTTAACATGTATGTTTGCACAGCGCTTGCTGTGTTGTCACAAAAGTCGGTACGAATAGGTTTTGTCCTGACTAGTGGGTTTTTACTAAGAAATAATAACTTGAGCGATTGTTATTGTACATAGCATATACGATTCAAACCATGCAGAACCAATAAAATGCTGAACCACTAATCACCTCCGACAGCGTCAAGTATTACTATTGTATTGAATTTTTATCAGACTTATTCATTGATTCTCGATGCTATTAAAGCACATCGATAAGTCAATTAACGTCTCTCTGGACACAAAGATCAACTTTCATTACACAAAGGTTAACACGTGACACAAAGGTTAACGTTCGTGACGCAAAGGTTAACTCTTATGACACAAAGATTAACCCTCATGACATAAACATTAACGCGCATTTCACAAAGGTTAACACATGACACAAAGGTTAACTCTCATGACACAAAGGTTAACTCTCATGACACAACGGTTAACTGTTTTGTGTCCTGGTTAATACCCTCTTTGTGTGGTCAGGTCAGGTGGTCTAATTCTCATATACCTGGTCTTGATACGCATATAGTTATTTAACTATTTAAAAAAATGAATATACTTTTTCATGTTGTATATTAATTTAAGTCGAAATATGCTTAGTTATACTTTCTGATACACATGTCGCCGTCTTTGTTTATGTTCTCAGAGAAACAGACTCAATTACTAAATAAACTGTCAAACAAAAATCAGTGACTCATGTTTTGAATGGTTTGACGTCACAACTAGGGTTTAGGTAAACGTAAGGTTAATCTAGACAGACAGTATTCTTGAGGCCGTTTGAAAGAATAATAAGTGGTTAAGTTGTTATTCTATACTCAATCTTTGCATATACAGCAGAACCCTTTTAAAAGAACACCTCCAAATTGAAACTCCCTCCGCAATTAAGACTGCTTTTGTGTGGTTCCAATCTAACGGTCTTCATATATAAAAGAATCTCTAAAATAAGACCACCACACTGAATTAAAACCCTTTCAAATAAAGACCACTTTTTAACTGCTCTCAATAGTTGTCTGAATTTTAATGTACTGCTGTAGAAATGCCAGTCTGTAAAGGTTTTTTTCAATGATTATAGAAGTTACTGAACAAAACATTTCCAGTCTGATACGAGGCGAATTTGAAAAGATTGTTCTGTAGATAAAAAGTCTCACCACTTTAAAGTGCAGTTTTGTTAATTAAAAGATATGTTTTAAGACATAACTTAAGACAAAATGATTAACAGTCATAAATTTATGAAAACAATGCGATTATAAGAGATGAGCACAAGGCGTATACTTTGCTAAATGTCAAGTATGATGTGAACAGACAGTGCAGTTTAGAAAGTGCAATTTAGAAAAGAACCGAGGATACCTAAAAAGAAATCATAATAAGAGCAGCAAACAATAGCGGAGAAGGGATTCAAGAATTAGCACCGAATGTAGTTCTGTTGGAATTTTATAATTACACTGTCATTTTAATGCACTAATTCAATCAGTATTCACAATAATTCATTCAGTAATCGCTATACTTCATTCAGTAATTACGATAATTGCCATAGAATCTAAGACTACGTTTTACAATGTTAATTTAATGAATAGAAAAATGAAAAACCAAAGCGATGAGAACATTGCTTTTGGTAATTGCCAATGTGCTTGGAGTTGTTCTTTGTAAACAACCAAATATTGTTTTTATCCTGGCTGATGACTATGGATGGAATGACATCGGATATCACGATTCTAACATCAAAACTCCTACCCTAGACAAATTGGCCGCAGGTAGATTTTATTTTACAATACATTTTTGCTTTGCGTTTTTTATATGTTTAAAACATGCTGCTTAATATTATTTGAAAATTTTACATAATTTTGTATCTTTTATATGTACGTTAATTCAGTATATGTTTGGTAATTTTTGTCATTTACTGGTACTCTCTAATTTGTCGTGATAAATTGTGCTGTTTAAAATGAAGTTCATGCAACGAATTGATTTTAAAGCTAGAACAAAGCAAATTTAATTATAGGAACAAAATATTTTATCACAAAGGGATTTAAAGCTTGATCCTTTGCTTGCAGGTGGGATAAGGTTAGAGAATCACTATGTTCAGCCTGTCTGTACCCCGACGAGAAGCGCACTGCTCTCTGGGAGAATGCCGGTCTGTTTATAGAATATAAATATAAATAGTAACAACACCGTGGCTCTAGGGTTATAAGTCTGTATGCGATGTTCTATAAATAGTAACAACACAGTGGCTCTAGGGTTATCAGCCTGTCTGTACTCCGACGAGAAGCGCACTGCTCTCTGGGAGAATGCCGGTCTGTGTATAGAATATATATATAAATAGTAACAACACCGTGGCTCTAGGGTAATCAGTCTGTCTGTACCCCGACGAGAAGCGCATTGCTCTCTGGGAGAATGCCGGTCTGTGCATAGAATATAAATATAAATAGTATATAATATTCTAATATAGTGGCTCTAGGGTTATCAGTCTGTATGCAATATTACACAATGTAATATTATACCTTCGCGATGTTCTATAAGTAGTAACAGCACCGCGGCTCTAGTACGCCGGTTTGTAAAAAACAATCCACTTCCTCTACGAGACTTCTTTGGGCTAATTGCACCATCAAGAAGCACTATAATCAAGGCAAAAACCAAGCAGTCATTCTTACAGTGAGGACACCCCACATAAGTGACCGTCACACTGTTACTATTTATAGAAACTGACCATCTGAGGATCAGCTGATGAATAATCTGAATGCCTCTGCGTGGCGATAGTAAAATACCAAAATCATATAGAAATGTGAAGCGATTGGTTGTAAACCAAAAACCGTGTCCATGCAAGGTTTTAAAAACACGAAGAAGTACTATATATAGAGTCTCTTACACTTCAGGCATCTTTATGGCTTATCATAATTTTGTCGAGCCAAAAGAAAGATATGTTAAGCTTGCTGTTATAATTTTAGATACACACTGGTATGCATAAGAAAATACACACATCTGCACCAATATGTCATCCGTTGGAGGATGTATTTTTACCTGAGAAGCTAAGAGAGTTAGGCTATGCTACTCATATGATTGGAAAGTGGCATGTGGGATTCTGCAAAGAGCAATGTACTCCAGTAAACAGAGGTTTCGATTCGTTCTTTGGTAAGTGAACAAACACACACTGACAAGTAAACACGCTGCATTCCCTTTCCAATTTCGTAAACGTATCGTTACGTTTTAGTGGAATAACATAGTTTGCATCGAATAATCGGCCTAACAAAACAATTACAAAGTGTCTTAATAATTCATTAATTAAATAATAATAAATAATTAAAAAAGTTCCGTGTGTGGACTCATGTAAAAACTTTTCCCCAGCTTTTCACACTGTCTACACCAGGCTTTTGCTGTCATTGCTGCAGAATTAGGGAAAAATTCTAGATCAGTTAAACCCATTCGTGTGGTTTTGGCCGTAGTGTTTCTCTGTATTAGCTGGAAATCAGCATAGAATCGAATAAAAAAGGGTAATGTGCTACCTTATTCATTAAAGTCTCAGCAATCAGTGATTTTTTGCATGAAATCTTTTGACAGTTTTCACATTGGATATATATATAAGATAAATCATTCACTATGGCCTTTGTACAGTTTATTAAAATATTTAACTATTAACGCATAAATCACAGAAAAATGAATTACAAGGTGGACTTTTATCTAAATAATGAAAAATACATAACGAGGTTCAACTTTACGAGGCTGAACATTAAAATACTGGAAAAGAAATTGTCGGAATGCGATTATATAGACTGTAAAGGATCTCTAACACAATGTTAATAACAACTTGTACATTTCGATGTATTTTGTTACAAGAAAGATAATAATTAAAAAATACCGATAAAACGACACTTTGTTTGCACATTGTTGCAAAACATAACACGAATACATACTAGATCTAAATAAATATTACAACCATTTCACACTTGTCCAATAAAGTTTTCGTTTAGATAAAACAAGATGTTAAAGAAAATACTGTTATCTGTTTGAAAGTTACATAGTTGTTGCTTGTATTGGGTATTGTATAAAATGCTTTAAGAATCACAACAAAATTTATGTTAAATATATTTTTGCGATAAGTATTTGTCTATGATTTCAGGCTTTTTCAGTATTGCTTGTATTGGGTTTTGTATAAAATAGATTAATACATCACAAGAAAAGTATGTGTAATATATTTTTGAGATAAGTATTTGTCTGTGGTTTCAGGATTTTGCAGTATTGCTTTATTGGGTATTGTATTTCAGGCTTTTTCAGTGGTGAAGAATCTTATTTTACACATATGCGCGATGGGTTCATGGACTTCAGCTCACAGACGTCCACAACAGCCCTGAAACCGGAGCATAATTACACCGGTATATACTCCACGCACGCCTTTGTACAGAAAGCCCAAGACGTCATACGTAGCCACAAGTTATCCTCTCCAAACAAGGCAAATATACGCACATTATCTATTTTATATAATTATATACTAGTAAAATGGTATATATGGGTATACATTCATTGCATACCTTTGTAAAGCAAGCCAAAAATTTTACACACAGCCAAGTTATCCCCCGCAAATCAGCAATGAACATATTTCACTTTATAATTATATAATTATTCAAAAAGGCCGCTATTACTGATGATGTGGTTGTCGTTATTGAGCTCGTCAATCTACTTCAATATACTTAGCAGCAACCTCTAGAAAGTACTTTTTTGGAAAACAAAATATTGCAAAAGATAGTTATTTTTTCTATAACATTTATAAAATGAGTCTCTGTCAATAATTGCAAAACAAAATATTCTTTTTTGTTTTTGACTAGCCTCTGTTTCTTTATCTACCATTCCAATCTGTACATCTACCAAACCAAGTACCGCTGCAGTATGAGTATCAGTATCGACACTTTGTTGATAAACCGAGAAAGAAGTATTCAGGTATTTAAATCATTTCACCTGTTTATTTCAATAGTAACAAGTAAGTGTTGTAGACAAATTTGAATCGGAGTTTCTTTATTCGTATCATATTATAGCTATAGCGTCACACGATGCCGCACTACCATGGGGATAAAATGTAACTATGTAACATGTATCACATCTTCCAAAGAAAATCAGTATCTAGGTCTGAAGTATGGGCAATTACATCGAGCTATATGTAATATAATGTATAATTATGGATGTTGTCACAGCAATGGTATCGTGCATGGATGAAGCTATAAACAACGTCACACACACGTTGAAAGATACTAACATGTGGGACAACACAATCATTGTGTTCTCAGCAGGTACTTTCAGATTCAGATGATATTTATTTTTTAAACAGGCACTCGAATTTTTATTGTTTAACAAAGGCTTTTGAATGATAATAACCTGTATATAGTTGCATGCATTCTCCGGGTGTGATATAGTTGCATTTTGAGATGGTATGTGTATTAGGAATATGTACCTAGATAATCGGCTTATATCTTGAGCTTATATCTTGAACTGGTATTACATTTACAGTAAGCATCTGTATTCCAATGACGTACTAATATTTTGAGCTCCTACATATATTTACAACAGCTACTTGTATATTCACGACGTAGGCCATAGCATAATATGTCATAGGGTCCACTGTCACTTTATTATATTCCATTTCATTTAACAACCAAAAACCCGATTTTAATTCTACGTGCGTTTCGACGGCTGTCCAACTGTGACACACCAAATGTTTAGTGGCAAAATTCGATGTGACAGTTGATAAGTGGATACATAATATATGTAGATTAATCACAATTAAGAAATAATAAGCAATTATTTTATTTATTTCATCAATAAACTATATTAATCTTATTTTGCTGTTATTTTGAATTTAAAAAAATTGCAAGTGTTGTAATTTTTGCAATGCCATCAATACAACCTCCAATATTAAACTTAATTGACAGGATTTAAATTTGTGCAACCTTAGTTATTAGTATGAAAAGGTTGTTCCATTGTCGAATTCTTTATTTATAGTTCCAACTTGCAGTGGGATAAAAGTTACACTCATTGTGTTCACAAGAATACTTTCTTCTCAAACTGCTATTGCAATTCATGCACTGCAATTTATGTAAAGAATTTACTTTCTCACAGACCTCTGCCAGTAGTTTTCTTAAACAGGCATCTGGTTTAAATTCCAAAATAGCAAAACTATGATTAGGAAGATATTGAGTAAAAATCAGTTGCTTTAACATGGTTCGCGTTGGCGGGGCTTTTGTCCACTTTTGGGCATTTTTTTACGAAATAACTCACTTTTTTGGAACCCACCGAGACTTTCTGGACCCAACTGAGTCACACTTTCCTTTTTTGACTCACTTTTCTGAGAACCCAGTGCGAACCCTGTTAAAGATATGTAGTAATTTTGCTTATCCAGGCTATTTGTGAGTGTAAAGATGCACCAATCACAATCTTTTTTTATCTTCTGATAATGGCAGATAATGGTGGGCAGATTAACTGGGGAGCAAGTAACTGGCCATTGCGAGGTGGCAAGGGATCAACATTTGAAGGCGGAATACGCGTAAATGCTTTTGTTCACAGTCCTCTCATCAAAAGGAGCCATGTAATTAGTTACGATCTTTTCCACGTAACTGATTGGTTCCCTACGCTTGTGGAGGCGGGAGGTGGAGATACAATTGCTATGGAAATCGATGGCATCAGCCAATGGGATATGCTCAGGTGCAAGAAATTTCTGTGCACGTGAAATGCATTAAAACACGACAACACGACGTCTTTGAATACTTTAAACGAAACTTTACTGAGAACAAACAAATTTGCCTTTTATTTCTTCACCTTTACTTTTATTTGCCGTGTATCGTTTTATTGGACGACCAATCATGAAAGTAAAAAGAAAATATATTTCAAGGACTAAGGTGATGAAAGTTATTAGCTGTTCATACATAATCACACTACTGCGTGATAAACGAGCATCAAACACATCCAGATACAGAAGAGCAAATTGTGCTTTCTCCAAAGTAATTGGGATTGCATTTTCTGAAAAAAAAACTTTAGTAATATTCATGACAAACTGAATGCGAAAATTAATTGATCCGTTTAAGTTTAAGGTAAATTTATTGATCACCCTTGAATTGGCATCCTTTTATGTAAATTTGTCACTCTAAAGATTAGCGGTAATAATATGATACTTTGTTTTGCTTTACACTATTCTGACCTAATGTTGTTATTTTAGGACAGGATCCCCATCTAGGAGACGGGAAGTGCTGCATGACATCGATCCAACAGAAGCCAAGTTTTTATCCCGAAGCCAGAGTGACATATTTGACACCAGAATTAGGGCAGCTATTAGAGTAGGAGACTGGAAACTTATAACGGGAAATACAGGTTGTAAAACTAATCAGGGCTCTTTTATATTTTCAAGTTTTTAAGCTAAGTTGCGGTAATCTAAATACAACAGGACATACACTACATAAAATTCTGCTAGTAAAGTTAAAATACTAAACTGCAAGTTGTAGATTTTATAGTTTTACACAGTCAATTTCCATTTTTTGTGACAAGACACAAAATTGAGAGTTCAGTAAAAACGAATCAATCCCACAGGTATCCGTGATATTGCCTTTCCATACCAAACAAAAAATATTAAAAATACAGAAGACCATGAAAAAAATCTATGAAATCTCAACCAAATTATTTGTTGTTCTTAATCTATCCTCGAAAACAGCTAAGCTGTCCAGTAATTTATAATACAATATACCAACCAAACGTAATAATTATTCTTGTAGCAACGTGTTTTTGATAATGCTATATTCTAAGCTCTGAGGTCTTTTTCGAATAACATCACTCACACTTTCAGATCTTCTTATATACGAATGGACTAATACTGGAGAACATTGCTTAAGATCATATGACACCGCGATCATTTTGTAACGTCATATGACTCCGGGAACATTCTTTAAGGTCGTGATTCCGGGAACATTACTTAAGGTCACATGACTCCAGTAACATTGTTTAAGGTCATATGACTCCACGAAAATCGTTTGAGGTCATATGACTCAGTGAACATTGTTTAAGGTCATATTACTCCGGAAACATTGTTTAAGGTCATGTGACTCAGTGAACATTGTTTAAGGTCATATGACTTCGGGAATATTGTTTAAGGTCACGTGATTCCGGGAACATTGTTTAACGTCATATGATTCCGATAAGTGTTGTGATCTGATTAGTTGAATTCCCGCTTTCTAGTCATTCCAATGTTATCGACAAAAACGCTGGTTAAGTAGCAAAATATATATTGTGTTACTGCGAGTGAAAATAATAATATATTATTAATACATGTGGAAAATGTTGACTTTTATTTCGAAAACGTTCACATAAAGATCAGAAACTGGTTAATCGGTTGACTAATATTGACTCCTAAAAATTCTATATTTTAAAAATATTTCAAAGCATTAACTCCATTTGTCATAGGAACTGCTCGTTGGCATATAAAACCAGCCGCTGGTAAAAAGGAACAGTGGCGTGGATCAGAACGGGTGTCTGCAAAAAACTTACTACTTTTCAACGTCACAAAGGACCCATCAGAAGAACACGACTTTTCTGACGCTTATCCTCACATTGTGGAGAGTATGCTGAAGCGTTTGCAGTATTACCACGCCACGACACGGGGTGTGAAATGGCCTGAGAAAGATCCCAGGAGTAAACCTACATTAACGGGAGGTGTATGGAAACCATGGATAACGTCAGATAGTGATCATTTAAATAAAAGTGATACCACTGTAGCAATACACGATGGTAAATTAAACAACCATCACAATAAAAGTGTGGTCAATATAAATTTACATACGGAAAGTAAAGATATTACAGATGTAGAGCGTGACTCAAAAACAACGATACAATATGAGGATTTGGGGAGAGACAGAAATGACGTTTCCATTGTTCCTCATGCATCACTAAATCATTATGACGTTGGCAATGATCATAGTGATTTTTACGTCACAGTTGTAGTCTTTTCTATAGTGTCTCTTATAATTTTCGTTGCTATGCGCTTTGGAAAGAAAGTGGCAAAATTAGTTTGCATCGAGGTCAGATCATAGAAAATTAGAAGGTAATAGTTGCAGTTTAACATTATTCCCGGAAGGAAACATATAATAAAGACGAAGAAGAAAAGTACTTTCAATTAGTTTTAAAAATTTCCTCCCGTTTAAGATTATAAGCCAACTTACAGTTTGGGTGTTTCGAATAAAATGCCTAAGAATTTCGAATTTCGACTACGAGGGAACCGGGGGAAAAATTAAAGAAATAATAGCAAAATCTGAAAGTAATATCGGAAAAACAGCTCACACATTGCACATAAACGAATTTGAAACTTAAAACTATTTGTTAAAACATTCAATTAATTTTTGAAATAGCATAGCGGTTGTTAAAAACGCGATTGCCCTTTGGTGCAAGAGAAATTTTATATTTAGGCGAAACCACTCTATCATTTCTTTCATTTTTTACCCGGTTATTTTTATTCGAAACTCAGAATTTTTGGCCATTTTTATTGGGAACGCCTAAAGTGTGATTTGACTTATTCATGTGTAAGTCACGATTACATGTATGCTTTATTGTAAAAGACTGGTGCAAAGTATTCCAATAAATGCGATTGATTTGAGCTGATCAATGATTACATGGTGGTATTGATTTATGCAAGCTCAATTTGCGAAAATCCAGTGAAAAATGTAATCAAACAAACGACCTGGTGGTTTCGATATGTTTCGATTGATATGTTTCGCTTGATATAGCTATTCCTGTGGTGTTGTTTATTAATTGCAAAGATAGCTTTTCAACCAGTATTTGGTAGATGTAGAGCAAATGCAAATTAAATGCTTTAAAGATTTTTGTCATAAATTGTCAGAAATATAAGGCGTTTTATTTATTAAACGATGTAAACGATGTTCAATTCACCGGAATGATTTCTTAGAAAAAATGTATAATTTGCACAACAAATCGTAGAATAATTTCAGGAATTATATAGCAAATTAATATGAAATGGAGCTATAATGAACCCTTTCACGGTTTAATTTTACGTAAACGCATTCATCTTCTACGTTCTGGTGTCGCACAATATAACCTTTTAATTGCAATTCGGCTATGTCACATTTAAAGCTTAATAATAAGTAAGTAGTAATAGGATTTAGAGCTAAAGTTACCTCAAAAAAAAAAAAAAAAAAAAAAAAAAAAAAAAAAAAGAGGCGAGTTCTCGACAGAGGCGCACATTTTTTAAATTAAGGCTTTTCTATTTATTTCCTTGGGATTGTAGTGTGGGTTGATTTGAAGTACCGTTTGCTTATTTCATCAACTGCACGGTAGCTTGGGGGAGAGAGGAAGGTGCCTGTTGTTAAAGAGGCATAATTTATTCGTCTACAAGGCTTATATAAAAAATATAATCTAGTTTTATATACATGAGATATTAATCAAGGACAAGTGACATAATGTGTTACAAAAATAAAATTGCCTGACAGCCTCCACTTCTTTCTGCTTCTTTTCTCAGCCTCGAATTTGCCTAGCCCCTCTGTGTCTGCCTCTTCATCTGTCTACCTTCCATCTGTTTCCCTCCTCTTTCTGCCCCACATCTGTCTGCCTGCATTCTGTCTAGCACCTCTCTATCCACTCCCTCTGTCTGCCTCTCATCCGATTCTATATCTCTCTCTTTTGCCCTCCCCTTTCCTCCTCTGTCTTCCTCCTCCTCCACCTGCCTCCTCCCTGTCTGCCTCTTCCTCTGTCTGCCCCTCTCTGCATGCCTCGCCGTTTCTATTTCCCCTGTTTGTAGCCCACTCTGTCTGCCTCCTCCTCTCCCCTTTGTCTGCTCCCTTGATGTCTGTATTCCTCTCCCTCTCTCTCCGTCTCTGCCTCTCTCTCTCACACACACACACACACACACACACACACACTCACTTCTCACTCACTTCTGCCTCCTCTTTTCTGCTTCCCTCTCCGTCTGTCCCGCTTTATCTAGCCCAACCTCTTTCTGTCTCCTCCCGCTTTGTGTCCTCTCTGTCTCCTCATACATCCTCATGCCCTCTGTCAGCCCCACTTCTTTTTGTCGGCCTCCCTTCTGTATACCTTCCATATGTTTGCCCCCACTTTCTGCCTCTCCTCTGTGTGACTCTATTCTGTCTAGCCCCCGCCTATCTGCCGTTCGCTGTCATTCTCTCTGTTCATCTTCCTCCAGTTGTGTCTCCCTCATCTCCTGTCTGCTCTATCTATCTGTATCTATCTCCCCCTTTTTTGGTTTGCCTCCCTCTGTCTTCCCTCCTTATCTCCCATCTATCCCTCCATATCTCTCTGTCTAACTCTGCTCCCCTCTTTCTGCCTTCCTCTCATTCTGTCACTCCTCTGTCTGCCTTCCCCTCTGTCTACACGCCCTTTGTCTACCTCGCTGTCTGCCTCCCCCTCTGTCTGCCAGCTCTTTGTCTGCCTCCCCGTCTTCCTGCCTCCCGTCGCAGTCACGCTGCTGCCCTCTCTTTCTCTATCCACGCAACAAACCCGGCAAGTTCTTGTGAAGTTCATTCAAATTCACCTTTTTTTACGTCATCATAGGAATCCTCACCCCTATTAGCCCCTCCCATCCCCACACACTTTCAACTTCTTATCACACGTCTACTCCTCAAATTAAGAGTAGTGTTAGTTGAGGTTTTGAATAACTACAGCAATCCCAATTGCAGCAGAGCTTTCTGCTTTTAATTCCACCAATTTCAATGTAAGCATATTGTAAACAACTATGCAGAACGTTCAAAATTGCAAGTGAAATAACACACACAAACACACACACACACACATACACCATACAGAACGCAATGTTACCTTTTCAAAGGGAGGAAAACAAAGTAATTGAATTTATGTTGTTAATCTGTTATAAAATAGACCAGTTTTACATTACTTCCCACAGAAAGAAACATATAAATTGCTATTTGCTTGTTAATTCTTACAGTAAAAAGTAAAGTTTATGTGATTTTAATCACACTTATTTTAATTTTATTTTAAACTGTTGCTTTGCAAAAATGCATAATTCCTTTCACAATGACCTTTTTGTTCAAAGCTATAGTCCTTACAGCTGTGGAATCAACCTTCCTTCCTCCTCTCCTCCTTCCACCTCCCAGATTGAATATTTTTATTCACAGGATGAAGAAAGAGATTGAGCAAGGGAACTGCCGCATCTCACGAATGTTGATGTCAGGATCTATGACATAGAGGTATAACCTTTAACCAAACATTTCATGATATTTAGACTGAGTACCTAGCTTCAGTCAAGATTTTAACACAAAATAACTTATCGTCAATTTTGGCGAATCGCTAAAAATTAATAACCACGAAGGTACTAATGTCTGCTCCTTTTAATTAATATATCTAGACAATGCTACCATATATTTTCCTACATTAGAATCGGATGGACTTTGCCAATATTTCCATTTTTTTGGTAAAGTAGCCCCATTCGATCAGGAGGAGATGTGATAAAGAAATTTGGTTGAGACTACTACATCCAGAAGTTCTGGCAGATCTTCAACCAAAAGTAAAAGTCAGGCAGGTACTAAATTCTGCTACCTTTAACCAACATTTCAAGATAGTAACATTGTCTCTGTCGTCAGATAAGTTTCTAGTAATATTTTGCAATTTTTTTTTGCGACTGAAAATTATATCGCAGATGTAACAATGCTTCCCATCTTTAATCCAAATTCCAACAGTGTAATTCTATATGAATGGCGTCAGTTAAGATTTCAATAAGACAACCCTTTCAATAAGGCAATAGGACTATTTTCCTGGCGTTAAGATGCTTAAAAAATGTGGTTTTCGTCAATATTTCCCCCAATGTTTAGACAATCACGAAAATAATAATAGTGAAGTATGAACGAATGTATGTACGAAAGTTTAAGACGGTAAGGTTATATAACTAGCGTAAGTTAAGAGCTTGGTAGGAAATTGGTTTTCTGTGGAATGCCATGTAGTCAGGAACATTGCTAAGGAATTATTGATATAAATAATTGATTTTTGATCTCAAAAATTATTTTTTGACTTCAAGAACTAATTTTTGCAATCTGTAATTATATTTTTGATATCTCTAAATGTATTCCTGATCTCAAAATAATTCTTGATATCACAAAATATTATTGATATCGAAAATGATTTAATGACTTTTAATTTGGTTTTTAGAGATCAAAAATATATTTATGGGTAGCGAAAGTGAAATATTTGATAGCAAAATCTCAATTTTGAGCCCAATTTTTATCTTTTATTGATATCAAGAATTTATTTAAGATATAATTATTTCAGAACAAGTCACTTTAATTTATATTTTGAAATCTGCAAATAACTTTTTGATTTTAATGGTTAATTTTTGATATCAAAATATCAGTATTTTTTAATGTAAGAAATTTAGAAGCACACATCTGTGAGTAATTCAAATTTTTATTTCCCAAAATTTAATTGACGATTCGTTAAATTTTATCTAAGATGTTTTAAGTTTGTGAAAATGATTTTTTATCTCAAAAATATATTTTCAGTTTTTGATAACAAAATATAAATTAATGAAATCTACATTATTTGTTGACATCTTTAATTATATGTTAATATAAAATAAGCACTAAATGCTAAAATAGCATGGCACAGTTTTCAGCCAATAGCTCTCCATTTTTTCCAAATTACAAGAATATTAACGGCTAGGTAAGTAATAGTTACGACTATCTTTATCTTAAGTTGCAAGAGGGTAAGGCCATTTTTCTGGTGTGAGTTAAGATTTTCTTGTTTCTGTAGGAGAATGAGCTAATTTGAGGCATGAACATGATGCGCATCATCCGAGGGGACAATGTAGGCATGTATAACGTCAGTGACGTACTCGATGTTATCATCAGCCGTCGCAGCTTTGTCATCTTACGTGGGAACCCATGACGTCTTATGTGACGTAGCGTGACGTTGCTTGATTTTCTAACTGAAAGCATGCGAAAGAATCCAGGCTAATGACAGAGGAACTTCATTATAACGACATTGGACATACGGCATTGGATATCATAACATACAGCATATAACGACACACAGCGCATAACGACACACAGCGTATAACTACACACAGCGCATAGCAACATACAGCGCACAACGACATAAGATTATAACAACATACAAGTCATAACGACATGTTACAGGCTAGAACAACGCACAGCGATACACAGCGTGTAACGACATGCAGAAAATAACGACATACAACTTATAGTAGCATTGGTTTTAACAATAGACACTTTATAATGGCAAAATGGTCCACAGGAAGTAGCTTTTATTTGTCTAAGATTGCGGACCAGAAATCCCCCAACCCTCCCCCTCCCTTAACGCCTGCAACCCTACGAGATTCATTACTCGGAACAACCCATGACAGCGACTATTTAAGAGGGACTTTTTCAAGTGAGGGTTTGCGTCTCTCGACAGATTACAAGCAAAATTGTTTGAACCACAAGCTAGTTGAGCTGTTTGCAAATTACCTTGATTTTGGTCTTTAAACCAAAGATTTATTGCCTTAATTTAACTTAATTTAAAAGAAATTGTAACAAATCTGAAGCAGTGCCACAAAGACACAAACGGCTGAGAACGAGTCCCAAGCCACAAATGAAGGCAGTGAGTGCGGGTGTGTGGAGACAGTGTTAACGGGTGTGTAAAGACAGTGCGGCGTGGGGTGTGGAGACAGTGTGGGCGGGTGTGTAAAGACAGTGTGGACGGGTGTGTGGAGACAGTGTGGGGGGTGTGGAGACAGTGTGGGCGGGTGTGTGAAAGAAGTGTGTGCGGGTGTGTGGAGACAGTGTGGACGAACGTATGTTCCGGTAATGAAGCGTAGATTGGGTAAGAGCCACTCTGAGCTGGCTCTAACTACATGCAGACGTATGGGAATCCGTGTGCTTTCAGAATCGTACTGGCGTCAAATCACCGAGTTCATTCGACTAACGCTGCCTGCCAATCATTCCTCAAAACCGACGACAGACGCAACCACAATTATTTTTTTACGATTAAATTGTGTTTTCAGTTACTACTGTCTGTTAATGTTATTCCTGATTCAGTATCAACATCAACCAAACTCAGCTGATGAATGAAACCTACAATGTCCACTATTTTATACCACTCAGACGTAATGTTACTGTCATTGATAAAGTAGAACCCGATAATAACGAAATTGGATACGCAGCTTTATATCATTCCCACTTGTAAACATAGTTTGCAAATGGGTATGCTTTGCAAAGCATTCTGGCCGTTTATTCCTTCCTTTTTTTTTGTTTTTTTTTTTGTTTTTTTTTCCGTCACAGAGGTTTCCAGAAAACTCCTCCTACGCTATTTGACGTAGGACGATGAAATTTGGCACAGAGATAGAGGGTGATCAGATGTCGTGAAATCCGCAAATTATTTTGACCTTGACCTTCAAGGTCAAGGTCAAATTGAGGTCAAAGTTTTTTGACCTCAAATTGGTTTCCAGAAAACTCCTCCTACACGGTTTGTAGTAGAAAGACGGCATTTGGCAGAAATATAGAAGATAACGAGTTGTCGTGAAATCCGCAAAATTTTTTGAGGTCAAAGGTCAAATTGAGGTCAAAATATTTTTTCAAAAACCTATTCCATCACGAAAACGTGCTGGAAATAGCGCTCAAATCCTTGTTTCAACACGTGTACAGTGTCAGTAGGCAGTAACATCATTGATCGAATCTCGACATTCAGTGTCAAGGTCAAGGTCATGTGACTTTTGTATATTGAAATCCCTTAGAGACAAATTGTCCATTATCTCGAATACGGTTAGAGAGATTTTGAGCTTATTTTCGACTCTTTGGGCCTAAAAGACGTTATATAAGAGGTACCTCGGTAACCTTGACCTCCTCCGTCATGGTCAAGGTCAAAAACCGGAAGTTGATCATTATCTCGAAAACGGTTAGAATACTGAATTTTATTATTTGAGATCACATTATACTTACTTCAATGTCCTTGTTCATGATAATCAGTCGGAAGCTGACAATTATGTGGAAAGACTGAAAATGTGTCTTTGACCAGAAAGATTATACCATTGCAAGTGGGTGTCATTTCGCTACGTGTAGCGAAGTTCGGTCTAGTTATTTTATAGCTGTATACAGCTATGTATCGGAGTCACCGTCACAATTTCATAATCCAAGCAATGCCGTTATAAAAAGGTGTTTGCTTTTCAGATGCAAATACTTTTGCACATACTGGTACTCGAAAGTAGTTTAAAATGTGGACTTTGAAACTCACTTGACAATTTGCCCAAAAGATGAGATAATGTTTTAAAACATCAAAATTCTTTCAAGGCAATTTGTAAGTCATCTTCCCGTGCTTAATCAACAGATTTCAATTTTTAACAGCTAAACTTGAACAAGAAGTGTTCAAAGGAGTATGGGCCAGTCCAGGCTTTCGAGTGCTCAGGATAAAATTCGCATAATTCCAGTGGTAATGAGACACTAAGAAACAAACAAGGAAATTATAGAACACTTAAGTGGAGTGTAGAATGCAGATACATAATATCTGATATTATAAAAAGTGGTTTTGATGTTTTTTCTATTGACTCTTTGCATGTTTATCCCCCCAAAAAACTGTAGTCCCATTTTTTTCGCACATCCCGATGCCGATACTGTGAGTCAGCCCATTCATACTCTCAGATAATGTTTCGATTGCGATTCCTGAGGATGCATCGGAAATAAACGAAAGGGGTAAAATATAAAAATAATTTTCTCTCAACATGCGCACTCTTAAATTTATGCAAAAGTAATGTATAGATCAATTTTGTTTTAACGGCATGATATTTCTCTCCAGCTAAACGTCCAATTTAAACACATAAGATTTGACACCCCTGAAGTCCATTTCGTCGACGTTCCGCTTTCTTCACTGGTCACTACCTCATCCTCATCAATAGCCCATAAAACCTTATACCTTGCACCTTGCAACCCCATTCAACTTTGCACAGCAGCCAGGATAATTGTAAGGTTTTCGAATTACATGTTTTTTGAATTGTTCACTATGCCGCGCATCTAAAGATACGTTAATCCAGCAAAGGGCCATATCAATTGGGACGGATGCTTTAATTGTGTGCGAATTACGAAGCTCGATCAAATCTGTTAGGCTGCAAGTGATCTTGAACAATGGGCTAAGGATAGGTACATAAACAAACCCACACTTGCGGCTCTTGTCGAACATGTATTTCTTTCAGAGGACATGATGGTCCACATAGACCAAGCCGTCATTAAGGCCCTGAAACTGTCTTTTGGACAACAGAGAGCTCTCCAATCAGCTGTTGCTGATCTGAAGCGCGGAAAGGATAACAGCGTCATTGGGGCTTCATCACCAGGGGTTCCATCAAGAGGTCGCACCACACTGCGTTCCACGTTCCTGAGCCAACAACAACGCCATCCGCCACGATGGATACGATTTCAAAGCAGGACTACGACACGATGGGCGCTTTCGCCAAAGGGTACGCCACAGCCGGTAGACGACCCATGGTGGACCGGCGAGTCTCAAGGTAGGGGCAAACCCATGTATGTGCAAGATTTCTGAGGCAGTTTTCTTAGCACTTACAGTGAGAAGTCGGTTTTGTCCAGCCAGGGGGAATCCCGCCTCGTCTGGACACGTGCAGACCGCAGGGTGCGTCACCCTTAAATAGTGGATTATTGGCGATGCTCGCATGTTTGAGGCACTTTTATGTGTGGGAGACATGCAACCCCAGGAGGAGAGGGAACGGTACAACATGTATGCAATTAAGTTCGGCAACATGTTCTAGTATAACCTAATCATTCGGGTCATGCGGTACCATTACGAGGGTACATTCCGGCCAATACGCTGCGGAGACGGCAACACCTACCTTCTCGGCATATGTGTTTTCCCGACCCGCTTGGACCCTCTCCTTCCACCAACCGCAGTTCCAACCGCACGGGTCAAACTCGAAGCAGCTTATATTAGCACTAAAGAAAACAAACTCGCCTACATCCTTTCTCTCCTGTCTCATGCTACTTATGCACTAGCCCAGGAACTTACATAAAAGTATCTTATAAATATGTGTACATCTTAACGTCGGCATCTTTTATTCTGTTTAGGTAGCTCTGTTTATCCTTTGTAGCTGGTAATAAAGACGTTGACAAACAATCGCATCATTACGAGTCAGTTTGTCTGAGGCAATAAAAGGGGATAAAAACATTGATGCAGAGAATGAACCGATTGCAAATGCTTAAATGTACCTATATGAAGTTTATATTTCATTCTCTTTCTCCGTAACAAATATTGCCACAGTAAAAACTCACACAGTTTTACATGTGTGATAAAAATATAGAAAATTTACACTGTTTTGTGTCGCATTTATTGTTGCGGGTGAGCGAAAACATCAACTCTAGGTCAAGCACTCTTCTAATCACACACCATAACCTTGAATCCTTCTGACAAATTTATTGTCCGCAGCCGTGATTAGGGGTGTATGATTGGCGCGATTACACTTTGTTGGAACGTATTTGCTTGCAACACGTACCCACGTACCATTTTTTGCAAGTGTGACTTGGATATGGATGCCACACGTACGTTATTTTGGTGACAATTGGCAGTTGACTTGTGGGACAACATCAATTGTTACATAAAACAATCAATTCAATATTAAAATTTAGCTGACTTCTTAAGAAAATTTTTTTATTTTTAAAATAAACATAAAGCGTCAGGCCATTAAGAGAATAGTAGTGTCAGTTACACAATTGCTAGATTTATAAATCCTGCTTTTTATCGAAAATTAACTTTTACATCTTGTATTATTTTATGCCTAATTTTAAATTTTATGTAGCTGATGCAAATAAAATATCTGTGCCGTTAGAATGTTTCATCTGAAATAATAAGTGAACATACAACTAAGTCAGTGTTTTTCTTACCTATATTGCTGCTGTTCTTAAAACATTTTACTTTTTAAGGGGTGAATTAACATCTTGGCTAAAATAACATTGATTAATATCAGTGTTTGCTTGCCAGTCGATTTGTGGGAACATAACCTGCAGGAGGTCGAACTGCGCATTCCTCTCAGCGCCTCTTGAGATAAGCTGTCTATTTTTACAGCCTCAGATCCCGTCAGAGTCACGAATGTTGAGACTGAGGATTTCTATTAGCTTAGATATTTAGGGAGTGGAAGTTTTGACACATTGACGGACATGATATTTAATAACAGTTGTGACTTTTAATAATCACATTGGTGGTGAATGGTTGTGTTATGGTGTACTGTTAAGACAAATTTTCCATGTAAAATCCACAAAGAAATCCCCAGCCATATTGTCTACCCTTGTATTAACCTTCGTCGCATGTCCGGATCTACCTAGAAGGCACCCAGCCACACTGCCTACCTGTGAAGTAACCTTCGTCGCATGCCCGGATCCACCTAGAAGGCACCCAGCCACACTGTCTACCGGTGTATTAACCTTCGTAGCATACCCGTATTCACTTAGAAGGCACCCAGCCATATGCTCTACCCATGTAATAAACATTTTAAAATTTGTGGTTTCAGTCAGCTACAACGAACGAAAGAAAACATGTTGCACACTGTAAGAGATCCATCTGAGTGAGTGTTGCACTGGTTGCGAACTAGCCGTTTCTGTAGTTTGTGTAACGAGCCGTGTTTTTTCAGCTTGTAGGAGCTGGCTTTTGTGTTGGTAAAGAACGCCTATTAATAACCAAAAACAAAATCGACAAAAAATGATGCCAGTATTCATTTATAACTATAGCCCTTTATATGGAAATATGATTTTTTTAAATTCTTTTTAAGTACTTTTCTAGTACTTTATATTTTATTTTAGGTAAGTAACAGAAGAAAGCGAGTAGATCATGTAATAGAATTTCGTTCAGTTCTTGTGAACAGACTGATTCAGTTTTATTCCGATATTATGCACGAATTCATTCAGTTTGTTTCGCTAGAATACATGAAGGGATTCATTTCATTCGCATAGATATTTAATATATAGTATTTACTATATGCATTATTTTTTCCTTGTGTACACAATATTTTCATTTTTTAGTTAATTATTAATTACTAAATCCATGAATTCGCACGGTGCTCAGTAGAATTGGAAGCGATCTACTCTGTGTACATAAAAGGCTGTTTTAGTGTATTTTTACACACGAAAAAATGGAAAATTCTATAAGTAACGTTAGAAGTCACTATTGAAGAAAGAAAACAAAGTCGCTATATCCTGCCAGACGACACATCGGCAAGTTACATTTTGGTGAAGGCGATTTGTATTGGGTACATTTTGTAGTGTGTATTTTATCACAATTGTATTTTAGTGGGACAATGTCTTGTTGAACAATATCTGTGCAACAAAAATAGAAAGTTATAAATTTTATATTTTTATTCTTTTTTTGCAAACCGAGACAGCATTTTAAATATTCAGATAAAATATTAGAAGATACAAATGACATTAAAATAAAATACCACAAAAGTAATTGCTCAGAAATGATCAAATTAATGATATTGATATTAAATATCACATATTGGAATAACTGAGTGTTTGGTGAACCTAAGATTTTCTGGTAGAGTTAGAATATTTTTACCTACAGATGAAATCTCTATTGCTTCTTTCATTTCTAAATGTTAATTAAGAAAACCCAAATACACTAAATAACTAAATAAAATTAAAAATCAAATTGAAACGGCAGTTTGATCAATGTAGCGGAGTTATAGCAAAATATATGTATGTTATTTTCAGTTTTCAACTATAAGGATTCGTCGTTGCAAGGTAAATTTAAAACTAAGTACAAAGTTCAAATATATTGCAGTGAGTACATCAGACATCTTTCCTATCTAATCAGCTTGGGAACATAGACATAGTGTTGAATTATCTAAGCATTTCTGTTACATTGTCTGTGGTCTCTAATAAGTTATACACAACATTAAGTTGTATGTTGGAGCTTGAAGAAATTGAAGAAATTTTGAAATAACAAAATGCGTTTATTCTTTGTAAGCCTCTGCTGTATTCTCACACGCGGTCAGGTGATGTTTCAAAGTTCTACCATTATTATTTTATTATTTTGTTATTCATATTACTTGCCGTGTCATTTATCAAAGTGTTATCATTAAACATATAAATATAAAATATTCACTACAAGTAAAAGTATCAATTAACTTGTATGTTAAAGTAGGGCGAGCAGACAAGTGGTCAACATGCTGTGATTGACAGCATAGCCACAACTGGTTCTTTGAAGCAATCGGAGCAGACAGGCGGTCCACCTGTTTTGATTGACAGCGCAGCCACCAATGAAATACAGAATCTTCGCTCTGATGTAATGCGCATGCAAGACCAGCTGATTGAACAGCGTGACCTGATAAAAAACATGCAACATGTCATTTCTACACAAGCTATTGTGAGACAATTAGAAGTGAATGTGGAGCTTGAATACCAAATAAAGCAGCATAGCTATAGTATAGAACAACTTAGAATTGAAATGCTGAAGTGCGAGCCAGACAAACAATGTAAGTCTTTGTTGTGATTTGTAAAACAAACCGCAGTAAAATTGATATTGCAAATGAAGGACATAATGGGGGTTATACAAAAATGTTGCAGATAATTTCATTGTAATTTTTTTTGGAGGGTGGGGGAGGGGGGAGTGTGTGTGTTACCAAATATGTCCAAAAATAAAACAGAAAAGGTGTAATTCTGAGGCAAAACTTTGTCCACACGGAACATCCATTTCAGGGTAAAAATGGGTAAATGCATATAAATATTTTCATATATTATGCCTATTATCATCTTCTAGCAAACATCTGCAAACATTTTCTCTTTCATTTAAGTCTGATTAGCGACCATTGTCATCGCAGGTATAAGACAAAGGCCAATTCGTACTTTCGTACCTTTCTGACAGAGGCATTGTTTTGACTGCAATTTTAGGAATAAATTTTACAGAATTAAAAAGAGAACACAACAAAATTCAATTTTTCTTTCTGGTCTCAAATGCCATCCTATGATCGTTTTAAACCAATTTAGCTGTCATTCTGCAGTACTTCTGAATATTCTTCTAGGAAAATGGAATTTTGTTGATTTTTTTGCATTTCGTTATACCTTTGTTTCAACGACATTCAGTCACAATGCAAATTTCGTTCCACAATTACTCTAATTGAATCTACTTATTAATAGTAAATCGCTTTAACTTGCAGATCAATACACCGAGTTTGGTTGTTTTGCGGATATCCTTACACTGTCATGTGCCGGCGGCAGTGTTATTAACATCACAAGCGCTGACTACGGAATGTATGCCACGAACTGCAGCGATTGTTGTGTCCCTCATCCAACAGATGACTGCCGAGAAGTAATGGTAGAGAATAGACCCCGAGAACTGGTTAGCCCTCAAGTATTATTATGATAATGAGACCAGCTGTGAATATCAGTACAGTGGCGCTACACTGGACGAGTGTGAGGAAGACTACCTGGCCGATTATCTCCAGATATACTACAACTGTTTGTATGGTAAGTGAAACTTCTAGATGAGCTTGTTGTATGTTGCTAAAACGCCCTAGGAATATCTTCAACACAGAGAGTGGAGACAAATTCTGAGTTTGTAGGGAGATGTAAATCATATTGGTCGAGATGTTTTTTTTTGTCTTATAGCTGCCTTGTGTTTTTGGTCATGACGTACACAACTCTACTATCTGTGCATTTGTAGATATTTTGTAGCCTTTAGTTTTTAAACACAGATCGGATAGCGTAGATAAAACTATTTTACAACTCACTGAGTTCTAGTTTCGCGGAATCCCCATTGGGTCTGTTGATAAAAAGGTGTTATACACATCTGAGAGAACCACTGCAGCATTATTGTTCAACAGCGCACCTCTTTGGCGGGTTCAGTATGCTGCGTGTAATACAGTTTAATTCCTCGGACACACTGGGAATCGAGCAAAAAATAAAAGAGCTCAACTACTTTTTAAAAAATCCACCCGCTCTGCGTTTATGCATAATAGACAGATCTCATGAGAGGTCAGCTGTTTTATATCAACGTCACCGTAGAGGTTAGCTGTTTGACAACAACGCTGCATCTAAAATCTATGTTTAAATCTCATATCTTGCTTATCGACTATATGTTTTTATTGTGTATGGTAACTGCTGTTGTTGTTCTGATATTATCACGATTTTTCGTGGTATCTTCCATCAGTTCCCTGCACGTAAATGTGTCACCAAATACTTGAATTTCAGTTCTTGTGTTTTTTTTCAAATCATATTTTATTGATATTATTTTACTACAACGAGCACTTCTATACTTATGCTTACGATATCGTCACCTCGTATTACCTTGCGATGATTTTGGTGACTTATAACGTTTTTATGGCATTTTATCCATCGTATTTCCCTACGGATGCCCCAAGGACATTTCACTGTACTCCCAAGCAATGTTGTTTTATGGCTATTGCACTAACATGCTGTTTGCTAAGCATTCTTTTCCACATTGCTTAAATACGAATGTGTTCCATGATGCTTCATCTCGAACCTACTTCATTGTGTTTGATCACGAATGTTTATTTGGCACATCAAATAAAACTGGCATAAGGTAAAAAAATGTTTTCAATGATAAAATTGGTCATTAATAAATGTTATCGACTTTTTTAAGTAATGATACAAAATTTTCTACGCAAGTGTAAAAGATATAAATACAGTAAAAATTGAAATCTATTCAGATGATTGGTTTTTCTTCGATCTTTATTAGTTAGTAGGACCATTGCTGATTGTTGTGTTAAGTTTTAGAATTTTTGAATCACAGTACCCTGCCTTCCACTATCTCGTCATTCTTTGCTCTTCCATACACACATCATGCAGCTCAGATAGCATTTTGATTTGTAGAGAACAACAATAATCCGGTTGGATTTACAGCCTTCGCAACTGAGAGCAGAATGTATGACGAACACGAACTTGTTCTTTTTGAAGGCATTGTGAGTAACTATGGCAACTATTACGAGAGCAGCACAAGTACTTTCCACTGCCCCTTTTCTGGCACCTATATGTTTAGTGTAAATTTCAACTCACATCAAGGTAAGACAATGGTGATAGAAATTATGCAAGATGATGTGGAATTACTAGAAGCATGGTCAGATAACATGCCGGATGGCTACAACCAGGCCAGTGCGCTTGTTGTTAGTGAGTGTCAAGCTGGGCAGGTTGTGTGGGCCCGTGCAGGAGGAAACTCGCACATTTACGGCAATTTCAACAGATCCCATTTCTCTGGCTACTTGTTACATCGCTTGGATCGAAATTACTGAAGACACTCACAATTTGAAATTAAAAGTAAAACCTCTTTAGTAGTTGAAAATGATTATAGATAATAAATAATAAAACTTAAAAAGACTGTTTTCATCAAATTATTTAGAATACAATAAAAGGGAAGTTGAAATACTTTGGTCTTTGGAAGGGTAAAAGTAAAATTTTGACTAAAATATTAAAACAGTAAAATTTATAAAATTTGACTGAGGTAACATATTGTGTTCGTTTCTGCTACGCTAAATGACTCAGCTTGTGATAAGTATCATTCATCTCTGCCTGCATGTACCATCGTAATGACGTGTTTCCGTGACTGACTTACTTTATGCGATTAACACTCACAGATCACAAAGGAAAAAAAAGTTACGTTGAAGAACCATTAGTACCCACAGATACCTAAATGCTCATATCAACTGTTCCAAACGTAATCAATAAAAATAAAAAAATTACTTCGTTGAACTAAATGTTCAGAGTGCTATCGCACTTTCGACCTAAGTAGTTACTCAATCAACTCAAGTTATTCTTTTTGTGATTTAAAAATTGTGGCTAAAATTCATTCGGCGTATTGTTTTAATTTCACATATCTATATTGAATATACTTTATTTTTGTTGTTGTTGGTGCTTCTTCAATTTTATTGTTTTGCAAAATAGCCTTCTTCAGTCACATAATCTCATAGGATAACGCAAATTGTCATGTACACATTGTGAATTGACACAAAATATTTGCATATCTGGTGCACGTTAGAATTTTCACTCGGCTTTCACTCCAATATATTTGACACTTTTGTCATTTCCAATTGGCCTAGTTACAGCTTCAATGCTAGGGCAGGAACCCTTTTGGTCACGCAGCTTAACATGTAATCCATCTGGCTGTAGTGTTGCCGACGGTTGTTTGGCTGTGGTGGAGGTAGGCATGGCTCTTTTTTATTTGGTACCCCAGGCATGTTCCTTCTGTTTCTGAAATATTTTCACATTAAAATGTATGACATTGAATTTTATGCAAAACTAGCGGGCTACATAACGCCATTTTCGCTTAGTGGTTCCAGAGAGAGAAGGCAGAGAAAAGGTTAAAATAAGTTACAACATGTAATCCCGGGGAGAGGGAATAATAACTAAACTACGCGGTAAATATTGATACGCCCTCGATGCCTGATGCACTTGCAATACGAGCTTGCAAGACCAGCGAGAAATATGCGCAAGGCCAATGGAGGGTTTTGGTATAGCAGTCCTGCTTTATATTTTTATTTCTTTGGTTTGGGTACAATTATATTCCGATATATATTGTTCTACTGAGATGCTTTCTGTATCTTATTATTATTATTGTCTCACCTCTTATATAGCTCTAATTCATATTGAATGTTCTAAGCGCTTCACATAGAGTCTAACGCAAATATTACTACACTAAAATATATTATAAATATTTATAAATAAATAAAAAAAGACACAAATCGATAAATATGAGTAAAATACAAATATAGATATTGCTTAAAAAAAGTAAGATCTTGCAGTAGAGCAGATATTTAGTTTGGCATTGACTAGAGTTAAGTGACTAATACTAATGAAAAGAAGGACGTGTCCGAACCAATAAAAGACGTTTTTAAACTGTGCCTAAGAATCTGGAAAAGCTGATTTAAAATATATACAGGATCCGATAGCGTATTGGCAACCAATGGAGAAATTTAAGCCCTTCCGTGATGTGATCATATCGTTTGAGACCGAGGATGAGCCGTGATACAGCATTCTGGACCCTTTGTAGTTTGCTTAATAGGTATTCAGGCATGCCATACAGGAGACTATTGCAATAATCAATGTGCGATGTGACCATGGAGTTAAGGGTCTAGGAGGACGCCCAAATCACGAACTTGCGAACTTGCTATAATATTTTCTCCGTCTGCAGTTATAGAGTTAAACCTGATCTGTTTGGCACTTTGTTCTTAAAATCATAAATTCTGTTTTATCACAGTTCAGTTTCAGTCGATTCACCGTTATCCATTTGGATATTTCAAAAATACAGTGTTAGGATTCACACTTTTGTACAGCTGTGTGTCATCAGCGAACATGTGGTACAAAAACAACAACAACTGAACAATACCTCCCAGTGGTGTGGTGTACCTGGTGTAGCCCCAAGGGCCAAGTGTTTATCCTTGAGGCATACCCGTATCAAGTGCCTGTGGTTGTGCGAGGGCTCCGTTAATCTGTACCTTCGAAATAGGACTGAAACCATTTTAACGCTAAGTTGCTGACTCCAAAGGAATCGAGCAATCGTGCCATGAATAGTTAGTGTGGGATCGTTTCGAATGCGGCACTGAGCGTCAGCAAGGTCACTTGTTGTCTATCCATGTTAAAAAATACATCATTTGTGACTTTTAAGAGGGCAGTTTCTGTACTGTGTCCACGTCTGTAGGGTGATTGCAGTGACTCAGCGAGGTTGATTTTTTCACAGTATATTGTTAATTGGTACACAACTATCCTTTCGATTATTTTTGATATATTTAGTCAAGTTGGATATTGTTCGAAAGTTTATAAATTCACCTATATCCGGTTTTTTCGGGACGGGTGTTACCAAAGCCTGTTTGAACGCTGAGGGCATGTGACCTTACCTTCTGATAGTGACTTGTTGACAATAGCAGTTATCACTGGTGTAAATTGGTCGACATGTCGCTTTAGCAGCGAGGTAGGTATCGGATCAAGGGAGCATGATTTAGATGGTGATTTCATGATGTATTTCGTGACATCATCCTCAGTGACCAGTGCAAACTACGGAAACGATGTGATATGTTTAGGATACTCAGCAGTAAACTGAGTGGTAACTGTGGTGTCGAAAGAGTTGCTAATGTTCTCAATCTTAGCTCAAAAAAAAATGAGCGAATTCATTGCCAAGATCAGTGTCAGTTTTAGAATCGGGGTAGTGCGAGTTTGACTGTCTATTGTAGATTTTCTTCACTAGTTTAAACAAAATCTTTGGTTCTTTTTCATTTTCTCTAATAGCTTAGTTGAAATATTTAACTTCAGTCTTTAAAATCAAAAAGCTAGTTTTTTTTGTTGATTGTTAATTTTGTATTACTCTTTTTGTTTATTTGCTTACTTGTTTAGCTATATTTTTAAAAGAGGTTAAAATGTATTTCTAAATGAGAATTTTATACTTCATTCTTTCAACTTGCAATCTCAAATTTCCTTATCTGCCCCCTGAACATTCCGGGAGAAAATAAACGTTCGTGTCCATTTTTTCACACCAGTGTAAGAACATGACACAACAATAATTTAATTGCGTTATTTTGGTTTAAACATTTTGACATTACACCAACTTTCGACTTTCGTTGAATGTGGAAAAATTCAGATATTGCAAAAAATTCAAAATTTTTCAAAACATAGATTTATCCCAAATTTATTTAACGTGTCATCAAAGAAGTTTTTTAAGCGTAGGAAAATTGGTTTCGCAAGGAAAAGTAACCTCACAGCAGTGTTTTATCCAAGAGATGTCAAAGACGTTGTGCAAACTTTAGTGGTAAATCACAACCATTAATACTGGATTTAATGTTGTGATTTGGCCGGAGGCTGTGTTACATGAGGCTGTGTTACATAGTGTTGAGACAACTGCCAACTTGACATGACTTTTGACAAAGAATGTTAAATAGTTCTGAAATTTTAAATATTCAGAATTCTATTTTTGTGTCACCATATGATACTTTTTCTACCCAAAAGCGAAAACGGTCTGGTTTATTAGTGTCTTCATGTTACTGACATTGTAAGGCAGTCTTTATGAAGAATACCCATATTTTCTAGACCTTAAGTTCTTCTAGACCTTAAGGACATTGCTATAAAGTATCGATTCGTTATCAATTTTATACACCAGCGACGTAAAATCAATCTAAAAGATTGATGTTCCATCTAATTTTTAGATCTTCAACATTTATAAAATTGAGTACGCTACTTTTATTAAGTGTACAATTTTGGCCAGAATCCAGAGGGTCGTACGTGCACATAGACTGAAGGTAAAAATGACATTCTGCATATGTAGAATGGTGTATTTCTTTATTACACGCCTCACTTCAATACTATTTATGCATCATTTTTTTCAGCTCATAATGAACTATTTTGCTGTTTGGGGCCCAGCGGTATGGATTATGCGTATCTTCCCTGTAATTGCTCATTATTTTTGTAAAAAGAATCTGCACATGAACAGCTACCTAAATTTGAAAAATAACTTGTTTTGGAAATGACTGAAAACAGAATTTTGCTTTCTCCTGAAAGGTGAAAAACAAGCTTGAAGGCAGGCGGAGTGTCATTCGTGTTCGTTTTTCTTCTTTTCTTTACATTTGACAAGGTTGGCATATAGTAAAATGTTTTAAGTGTTTTTTTAACGCAACATACCTTAGCTTTCTCTTTTTTACAAAAAATATCTCAGGGAATGTTGGAACTTGAAATTTTTACAGCTGGCTTGAGAATTACAATCAGAATTCGAGAATTCCCTACTTGGTTTGTTGTCAATCTGAATAATATACGTTTGGAGCTGTTCTCAAGAGTTCTTTTAAAATTTTATGAATGTCAACAGATATTGCAATCAAACAATGGCTTTCAATTTATCAATTCTAAAAAAGTGTAGTGATTTCTATCACTCGATTTACGCACCTGTCTGTACTATATTGATGCGAGTCATGTCTTAATCAGGTTATCTATACGCTTGCTTCATCGTAATGACATCAATTCCGGATTGCACTCGGGCATGGATATGGTGTAGGGTTGGTTTGGGACTACAAACCCCAAACACAACAACAACAGATAATATGTGAAGTGTAATTATCTTCTTTTTTGGAATTGTTGCTATGCATGGGATTCTGGTTGACAACCGGTTGTGGATCATCTCTCATAAATACTAAAGCTTCGGATAACACTCTTACTTCGCATTTTCCGTGGCCAATTATTCAATCCCTTGAATGTTTCACTTGTTGCAAAAGTTCCATTTGAAAGATTTTAATGCTTTGTTCACATTTGCGTATACTGCATAATATGCTGAAACGAAAACATACATATGGCGGTCATGAAAAGAAGCCACTTAATCACTCACAAAGGTAGGTCATAACTGGACATCAAAGACTATCCTGGGGTTGAGAGGCTTATTTTATCAGTCACTGATTTCAACTTTTTCTTGAGATATTTTTAATGTTCTTTTCTAGCAACTGATGAGTCAAATCTTGTTACAAATAAATTCGCCAGTCTTTGCCTGCTGTTTTCAACATTTTCAGTCGTTCATTCTTTCTTTTGTTAATCACGTTATTATTAATTTTTTGTTGGATTGCTAAATTTATTTTGTTCAATGAGGATTTGTGCGGTTTGCAAGTTGGCATACTGTGTTAGTTTCTTTTTGTGCAATAACATCAACATGCTCTGATGATTTGTTCACTGTTTTGATCTTTATCATTTCTGAAAAAAGATTCTTTCTTCTCATCTCTTACTCTTGTTGTGTCAACAGAATAAACTTCATTTTCTTGTTTCTTCTCTTGTTTTCTTCTTTCTTGTTGGATTTTACTGTTTTCTTCCTCGTCTACTGATGCCTTTTTCAATCATGTGTTTGATATCAGTTGTATCGAACTTTTCAGTGAGATCTTCTTCAAGTTCTATGATAACACCAGTGTCTGATTTATCAGCATCAATGTTTACAAATGCCACACTTAATCGTGTTAGTTTCAGAAATTTGTTTATATCATCAATTCTAGTCCCTTTCTTTTCTTTTTACTGTCTGTTGTTTCACAAATGTCATATAGCATAGTTTTAGACTGTTCGGTTTCCTCATCTGTGTATGTACTCGTGCAGAGTTGCTTGATGGTAGTCGTAGAAAGAATATCAATTTTGTTTGATATAAAACAGAGGAATTCATCATTATGTACTTTAAATACTGAAAACACCCGAATCTCAGTTGTTATCTGAGACACCGAGTTTGTAAAGTTCAGTAAGCTTCTCTTCTTTTCTTGTCATTTTTGCTTTTGGAGTATTCATCTGTAACGTGTCGTTTGGTTTAGCACTCATAGTTGCGTGTACCTTATTTCAAGGCTGCTTCGTTTCCGTCATGACATTTTATGCATTGTCAGTCACTCTAGGTCCTAACACAACGCCTAGCTTGGGTTTTTTACAAGCCCAGCCCCTTTCCGTACTACCATTGTTTTGAAACAGAGATACTTTGTCCGGTGAAAGATTCCCAAGTATATCTGCTTCCATTGAACAATAAACACCTTTTGATGAATGTTTACTTAAATGAGGATATATGGGATCACTTTTATAAAGATACTTATAATTTTGTATACTTTTTTATATATTTTGGCGTATTTTAATTATTTATGACTTGCCTTTACTTGCTTAGCTTTTTCATGGGATCAGTTGTGCAATACAGTCACTTTCACATCAATCAGAAAAATACAGTGCGCTATACAAATCAGCTAACCACTTTTTAAAATTTTAACCTTTATTGTTTTTTATTAATTTTTGTGGTGCAGTTTTTTTTTCAACTCACCTGTTTTTACTAGAGGTTTTTATAAACCAAATGGACGATCTTGAACGTATCTTTCGCTTGGAGATATATAAATATTTTTATGTTCTAAAGTTTTCTTTTTGTAAAGAGTCTCCAATTGATTTTTACATTTTTCTATTCATATTAAGTTATTCTTCTTTGTCGAATAAAATTTAAATTTAATAAATTATAATATCAAGAGAATGCAACACAAATCACATTTTCACAAAATCACGAGCACAACAATAATGACGTCAAACAATAATCTACCTATTAATTTCAAAATTTCATAATGTTGTCTGTATCATGCAGTTACTCAAGTGTGATGAATATAATCGGAGGCCATATTCAATGCAGTGCTGGCAAAAACACAGAATGAAATTCTCACCGTTAATCAGCTCAACACTGCACAAAGTATATACATTATAAACACAGGTATAGAACCAGGTATATAAATTATAAACCAGGACATGCATGTGATAGTACATGATTATTTCTTTCCTTGTGCCAATAAACTCGATTTCTCTTACAACCATATGTTTTTCGGTTATCTGATTTTCTGCTCTGTTTTGTTGGTGCTGGCAGTATAAGTCGTTGCTTTAATCAGTAACTGATAAAATAATCCGTCTAAGCACTTTTTGATGTACAATTCTGCCTTACCTTGGTGAGTTATGCGTTCAATACCCTTCAGCAATACCCTTTTAGAAACGCTTGAATACAGAATCACATGCCTATGTTATGTAATACTACGAAATATATATATGTATATATGTTACCGTTAAGGCGATTGATGTTTATATGTACATAGAACTATAATTGCAGAGTCTGAAATAAATAAATTCTATCTATCTATTTCTCTTCATATATTAGACGGTTATTTCTACGATACTCCTTATAATACATTGCAATTTTAAGATACAGGAAACATTATACAGGCCTTAAGCATAGCAAATAAGACTTATTTAATTCATATTAGCAGCTCAGTGCATAACGATTTTAAACAATTATGACGTTTCAAGGAGGCGGCGAGAACAATTGATACTTTATTCAACCAGTACGAAAAATTAACTACAGATGCGGCTTATTTGTCTCTTAATCAAGTGTAGAATTCAGATTATTATCACTATTCAGCATTGTAACAAGATTTGCCTAGAATGTAAAAGGCTCCCGACAAAAATAGATCTAAATTGTCTATCTCTTTTACGCCGTCAATGAGGAATGCAAACAGCCATGCGTCGGCGTATTCCGTAAAGTCTGCGAAGCTACGTAAACCAAAAAAACAACACGTTGTCAAAACAAAACTAATTTCCCAACTACAACCTAGTAATGGCCGATCTTCGGGCTAACATTAATTTACTTGTAGCATTATAAATTTTACAATGTGACATCGATCCTTGATTGCAATTAAGACTTTGCTCTGTAAGATTACACTTACGCTCAGTTAGATTACAGGAGAAAGCCTTTGAATAGTAAAATATAATAATTTCGTAAAGTTATCTCATTCATCGGAATATTTCTATGTTCTATTTAATTACATCCCACTTGATATGCAAATCGTAAAAGATTATATCGGCTTCAATTCCTCAAATGCATAATAGCAATGAAATTCAAACCTTCGATGAAGTAAATTGAACTATTCAACATTGTGGCAAGGTCATACGTGCGTCTTTTGCATATTAATATATCCGACCCATAAGCTTATTGAACAGTTTGGAAATCTATGTGTGCTGTGAAAATAACTTCACTTTAAAGTGCTGCGTACCTACCTGATTTACTTCACTATTAGAATTAGTATTATTTTATAAATATTTTACTAGGGCAAATGGGTTCATCCTTTAAAATTTCTTCATATCCATCCCTGATTTTGATGGTCATTTAGACAATGTATGTCATGCCTTTTGTTTACGTCTTCCGAGGATGACCGTGAAAACTTCTGTTTTAGACTTGCTAAGACCTCTCTGGTGAATACAAAGACAACGCCTATATAAATTCCTTGCCCTGAATAGATTACCAGTAAGCAAATCCACAAAGCCAAGTGGTCTACAAAAGGTATAAGAAGAAGTAGGATGTAGCTGATTCCCATCATTATGAACAACTTGACGTAGGTCCAGAAATGTGTCTCTTGTGTAGCTGTTATCCTTTCTCTGTGTGTAAATGCTGTTCGTAAATTCAAACATATCACGATAAAAAATACAATGTTTAATAAAATGGCTACATAAACCGGTGCAAAGTACAAAACCATATTTCCTCCAGTCGGTTCTAGCCAGCATTGATCTCCATAACGTGGTTTTAAGTCATGTTTAATTGTTGAAATATTATCAAATACGATTGCTACCACTATCACTGGTATAGGCACTCCCCAACCAGTCATCAACTGAATTATGATATCCTTCAGTTTTACAAATTTGGAGGTTTGAGGAATTACTTTCAGGTTTCTTAACTTACAAAACATATCAGCCGCGATAATACTCATCCACATAAAAGAACAAAGTAAACCATAGTGTTCCACTACAGCAGAAATGTAACAAAGCCCATAGAACTGCCCAGTAAATCTAACACTGGCCAAAGTCAACACTGATAATAACCTCGCTACGCAAAAATGGAACTGAAACGTCATATGCTTTGTTCTGAAATGCTTCACGGAAAACTGCAATCCAATTCTTAAGAATAGGCAGACAATGAAAACGGAACTACTGGAAATATTTGAAGAAACATTCCCTCATTGCGAAATGGCCCTGCAACTTTCATTATGATTATTTCGTGTTGTGCTTGTGAGTTTCTTTACTGTCAAAGTTGTCAAATGCAACCTGTGGCTTTTGCAGTTTATATTCCTTACAACTCAACAGTAATAACAGCTTTACAGTTACGTTTTCAATGTTCTTACACTTTAGGTTCTCTACATATTTATAGTCTTTACAAATTTATAGCCCTAACTCTCTAACAGTCGGTATGACTTTAACGGATTTATATTGTTATGTTTATGTTTTTGACTGTCCTACTTCCCGAAGAACATCTTTAGTTTTAGCCAAAGCATATGAAATTCGTTAATCTGACTACTTTTAATTTCCATAAAAGTTAATATATTCCTTTTTCCTCCCTTAATTGTAAATTATAACAATACGAATTACAAGATTTGAAAAACTTTATCCTTAAAGATATGATTAGCAGATGTAATTTGTAGTAATTTTTTAGGTATTTCACGCTCGCTAAATTTCCAACATTAATCCATTATTATCCGTGACATTAAAAACGTTTCTACCTTCATGTTTTGTTGAGCAGAGTAAACTTATAGTCTATTCCTTGGCGCTGTTAGCAAAATACCAAGTTTTTTGTCAGTTATAATATATCGCTTAACGGGTGTTTAGAGGTTTATTTCTGCCCTTTATTTCTGCTGAATGCAGCCTTAAATAAATTGTGCGTGGAAAAGGGCTCGGTTTTTTCCGCGCCGTCCTTCAACGATCACATATGATAACAAAAGCAATTACCTAAAGTGGGAAATCCCTGAAACAACGTTATTGCTTGACCGGACATGATATATCATAAATAGAAGCGGGAAATCTCTATTAGAAAGAGCACTGTCAACAGTTGCATTATTTGACCGACCTTGACCGTATCTAATGATCTAATAGTCATAACATGCAATGCTCAGGGGAGAATTATCTCATAACACTACTAATTACATGTGGCAGCTCTTACTAAAATAGCACTAAATATTCGCAATAGAGCCATTTAATGATTTAATGTACATAGAAGCTTAGGTAACGTGATGAGTTATAGATGCTTTGAACGTTAACTTGTTTGTTTTAGATGCATTTCACTTGGCTCACTGATTTATTTCGAACATCCAAGACATGCAATAGTTGAAGTAATTTGAAACGGACATTAGTATTTTGTGATGCGCACCCTTCTAAAGTCATTAATGAATGAAAAATACCTAAGAACAACTTGTATGGAGTTAGGGACGTAGAGCAAGAGGCTCATTACACCTCATAATTGCACCCTGTTTATTTATAGAGCGAAATGTGATATTACTGGTTTATGTGCAGAAATTATTATTATTATTATTATTGTTAAATTTTCATTATCATCATTTTTATTGTTTTGATTATTATTTGTGTAACTATTCACACCGTTGTCGTTGCTACTGTGACGTTTGTTGCTGTTGCTGTATACCACATGATTAAAGCACGTAACACCAAGAATCAAATACGCGCATGTATTAATACTATCCCATCCGCTAAACAATCTGCAAACGACGGTAGTATTCTCGACTTTATAGAATAATTAACTAGACATGGAAGAAATAAACCTTAATCTGTTATTTCGCTTTTAAAAGTTCTGTTCTTTGATTTATTCCTCGCGTTTTGTTCTCTTATGTGCCATGGCCCCAATCCATTTGACTAAATTATTTTACGAAATCTGTTTAGAATAGATTCAGATGGATTCCGTTGATATGACGTTCATGTGGCTTGAAAACACAAAGTATATTAAATAACAGTTAGATAATGTAAAACTATAATTTTGTAGTTGTTGCACAACCCATATGAACAGGAGCAGCAATAACAACACTTAAACAACACCAAAACCAACACTAAAGTGCTAGATCTAGAGTGTGAAGCACACCTTCTACCAAACATGTTTAAACAGTAACACCGACATACCGAAGTATATTCAGTTTATTGAAGTTATTTTCATATTATTCATTGCAATCTTTAAAACAATCGTGTATAGAAAACACTAAATGACTCTTTTATAAACACAGAACTGCAATAATTTGAAATGTGAAATCAATTGTGAAGTGACTATGAAACAAGCAATAAGTCCTAGATCTAATTTGGAGCTTGAAGGCTTTGCTTTGCTTTCTAGTTTGATCCACCAAAGTCATTCACACTTTAATTCTGTGAAACAAATCCTATAAATATTAGAAAAACACTCATGATTTCATATATTATCATTCTCTGAGATTTGTGGAGTGTTTATGTAATTCTTCAAAAATACGCTATGACCTACAAACATTACCTGTTTGTCAGTGCACTTAATAGTTCCGATTGCTCCCATCTACTTTGTAATATTGACATCCGGTAGCATGACACCAGGCAATCAGCACAACACAAGTAAAAGAAGTTGAACATTGTAAATAAGGGCGTTTACTAGACCGAGATATAACACAATTGTTATCTCACGTCAGTAGGAGCTGCTCAGCTTCATCGAATTCTCTATTTCTTCATTTTAACTATTGCTAAGCTCAGCTTTAATACAACAGAAGATGAATCTCCTTTAATTGTTTATGCATTTATAAAAACCGTGGAAAAGGCATCACATTATGGTTCAATTTCCATTAAAAAGTTTTCGCGTTCTACACCTTAAAGTAATACGCCAAACTTCCAATTGAGGACTTGTTAAGACCCCCTATGCCATCATTAGGCTCACTGATTTATTTATTTCGAACATGTTAAGAAATAATGAACGAAAAATACCTAAAAAACTTGGATGGAGTTGGGAACGTGGAGCAAGAGGCTCATTACACCTCATAATTGCACCCTGTTTATTTATAGAGCGAAATGTGTATTACTTAATGGTTTATGTGCTGAAACCAAATCACCCTCTCGAAAGCTAGGCCCAAGTAATTCAAAGTCAGTATCTTCCAGAGAAAAGGTAGGCAAAATGTTATTATTATTATTATTACTGTTATTTTTCATTATCATCAATATTATTGTTTTAATTATTATTTGTATAACTTTTTTCAGCGTTGTGGCTGCTACTGTAACGTTTGTTGCTGTTGTTGTATACCACCTGATTACAGCACGTAACACCAAGAATCAAATACGTACGTGTACTAATGCTTTTCTATCCGCAAAGCGACGGTATTATTCACGACTTTATAGAATGCAAGAAATAAAGTTTACGAGACTGCGGTCTAACACAATTTTCATCTCACGTCAGAAGGAGCTGCTTAGCTTCATCGAATTCTCTATTTCTTCATTTCAACTATTGCTAAGTTCAGTTTTAATACAACACCCGATGAACCTCTTTTAATTGCTTATGCATTTATAAAAACCGTGGAAAAGACATCACATTATGGCTCAATTTGATGGTGAAGACCACAGATAATATAAAATAAAGTTTTATAAGAAGCTTTTCTTCCTCTTTTTTCCTCATCTTCTGCTTCTTTTCCTCATTCTTCTTGTTCTCCTTTTTGTTCATTTTCTGCTTTTTCCTGCTACTACGATCCATTTAAATTTGATACATTTATAGTTGTGTTATTTGCAAAACAAATTCCTGTTTGGGAAAATACAACCACTCATGCCTTTGCCGGTTGTCAAACTTCTATATTTACTTAATTTTTTAAATGTTACTGTTGCTTTACAGAGCATTAAATTCAGTAAACATAGCCCTGCCCCCCCCCCCCCTAAAACTATATACTTAAATGAGCCCTAGCCCTAGAATGTCCAAATTTTCAGCTTCAACAACACTGTATAGTCTTCTTATTCCGGTTTCGGTTGCAGGCGGGCCGCCTGCTTGATTGACACGTCGTTTTCTCCTGTTTTTAAGCATTACCTCTAAACGAGTGTTCTCTCGTTTCGCTTTTTCTCCTTCCTTTGTTACTTTACGCCATTGTTTAAAAGCCAATACCAGCTTGTGTAGGGTTAGAATAGTGATATCAAGCACAAACTCAAATAGTTCTACCTGAAAATGAACGAAATTTTCACAAATTCGTGACAATCAAACATGTTTCTACAACTGATGCACTGACACTGAGTAATGCAGTTTACTTTTACACAGCTCTCTCTCTCTCTCTCCCTCCCTCTCTCTCTCTCTCTCTCTCTCTCTCTCTCTCTCTCTCTCTCTCTCTCTCTCGTCATAAGGGGATTGGATTTATGTGGAAACAAAAATAGTCAATATTCGGAAAAGAATGAGTAACACCCTATTTGCAGCAAATATGTATGTGCTATCATAAGAAATCATTTATGACGTAGAAACGCCCTTTAATTAAACAGCGCATCATGTGCATTAGCATTTTAAAGCATAGCACTTTTGGCAACTTTTATAAGGAATAAATGTTAGTTGCTAAATTAAATGAAATTATTACTTACAAGCGTCAACATAGTGCATCCCAGCCACAGTCCGATGGTTGCTGCCAAATCGGACCACAGGTTAAGTAGCTGAAATGTACAGTTAAAAATATATTTCTAAATGGCTTTTAAACACAAACATCAGCAACAAGGAACTTACTATTAGTTATATGCCATTTATAGATATTATTCTGCTTAATTTCGGTTTATAGTTTCTAGCATTTTATTTATAGGCAATGTTTCACATCACAGTTTTTACGCAATGTCTATTCTAGATTTCAAGAGTGCCGTTCCAATCTATTTGCAATATAGAGAACGACAGAAATATAACTAGACTATTAATTCCTCCTCATATCTACGATTCTGGTCCTATTTCTAGGGTTCTGGTTTAGTCTTAACCATCCTCCAAACACTGATTAAACTAAATCTCCGTTCTGTAATACATAGGCAAATGCGGACACACGTACGACAATCAACCTTGTATTTTGGTATTTCGCTGATAATTTCGACATTCATATCATCAAAGTAAACATGCACTCTAGCCAGATTGCTGCTCACAAATGTCTGAGCGTCATCACCCGTTTTATTCAACTGCAGCAAGTTTTCTTCTAGAACTCCGTCCTGCGTAGTAAATGGCACAAATCTCTACTAAAATCAAATGTCGAACAAAAGCTCTTAATACTAGTTTTTAGAACTTACGATTTTAAATAAAATACGTGAGAAAATGTAATTATGTAAAGTAAAATTACTGTTTTCAAGCGAACGTTACTTTTTGTCATCAGTCTGCATTAATTGATATGAGTATTTAAAATCATAGCTTGTTGAGCAGTAGTGATCGTTATTTAACTTTTCATTTTGACGTTGTATGATCAATTATTGCAAATTATATCCTTACTATAGCTTCTACTGATGGCCAGAGGCTTCTCGTAACTAAATGTTTGTGCAGAGTGTCGCTGAAAAACCATAAACACATTGGATAAGGACTAAATAAATTTTAGCACATCGTATTTGTAACAATATGTAAGAGATATAACCAATATTATTAGAAGGGAAGTTCTTAAGAGTTATACTCATTAATTCACTCTTCTTCACAAAACAAATGCACTTTTTGCATCAAAATACTGAGTTATGTATTTCAAGTCATGATGGAAATTGTCAAACACTTTGAAATAACATTTAAATAATTTGACAAAAGCAATACTGCACACACACTAACACCAACACAAAATTATAGCGTACAAGCATGGAAGGGGGCAGTCACACTCAAGGTCATCGTTAACGTAAAGACTTTCCATGTTCTCCAAACATTTGTCTACAATGAACAATATATTTATAAGATAATTCTATGCGAAATGATAAGTCGACATATAATGTGTCGAGTTATGGCGTTACATTGTAAAACGCCTGAATGTCTCAGCAAAATGTTGCCTTATTGATGTATGCATGAATTTATTTATATATTTTAATATTTTTATATATAAATTTGTGATTTTTATCAAAAACATATTACATATTACATATTACAAAATTAAAATATAAAATAAACTATAAATGAACTATAATCTAGATTTCCAAAATTGTTATGCTGAAGATCAAGAATGTTTACAAGAGTAAACTGTTCAAAATATTGCACCTATGCTAATGTTATATATTATAATATTATGCATTTATGATATATAACCGTGTTATAAATTTTATATAGCCTTTATCTTCTGTTGTAAAATATCAGATATGCACACGGTGCCTTGAAGTTTTCTATGGAAAATTTTCAAAGATCCACGCGTTACCCTGAGTGATATTTCTTGCATCACATGGAGTGTGCCCATCTCCCAAAGGTCCACCACGCATAGGATACTGAGGATCCGCGCATGCGCACTGCTGTATGACGTGGAGCTGGTAACACGTCTTGAAGCATGCCTAAAATGTGAGGATACTAATAAGAATAGAATAGAAAAAGGACAGACTTTAAGACTGCGTATTTTCAGTATTTCACCGCTGGTTATTTTTTAAGTCAACTGCCCCCTTAATCTGTCCCTGGCCGAAATACAGAGCAGGGGCATATGTACTCACGGTCATGCTGTAGTTCACAGGAAAATGTTCCACAAAGACACTTCTGTCCACGGATGGTGGGTCTTCCTCACCAAGACAGTTACTGTAATCACCTCCTAGACGTGACACCCTTACCTGTGCATTGGTATTACATGATATGTGACAACGATTCCTTATCTAAATTTAATATTTTAAAAATGTGACCAGACTATTAAGGGTTAAGTTGTGATTCCTTGATAAACTAATACCATATTAACCAGATACAAATGCTACAAGCGTTTTAATCAGTATCTACACAATAGCAATATTGCCGTCATTGAAATGATAAGCATGATAGTCCAGTTTCCCACGCATTAAGTTAAACATAGCACATAGTGTTATGTGTACTACTAAATTAATTTCTCACTTACAGCAGACATTCTATGTGTGATAGTGATATGTGCAGCTTTTATCGTAATTACTACATAAACAAAACTTATAAATAGGAGTTGGAGGTTTATTTCATATAAACGGGATCTTACTCACAAATATGAGATTCCATGACACAGATATCGAGATTGCTTTGGTTAGTTACGCTATGTACCTGCCGGATTGCAATTGACGTCATGTATCCAGGCGGCGCCAACATGGCGTTGTCTTCTGGAAATGACATCTGGTGCTGTGGGTGCACCACAACCAGTGCGCCTGCACCATCACTGATTCCAAGCATGTATTCATCTTGCACCAAGTTTATTGTAAACATTGCTCCTGTGAAGAGGCAAAAGAAAAGAAAATAAAAATGTTCCGGTACTTAATTGTTTCAAATGCAAAAACTCTCCAAAGGTTCGAATTAAATCAAGGATATTAAAACAATACACATTTTGAACAGCGTTGTAAATACCTGACTCCAGTTTTTTTGCATTTAAGGTCAATTTATTGTAAAATAAAACAAAATAAAATAAAACTTTGTTATTTACTGTATGTTTCTATATAGCGTAAAAATGCGTTATTCCAAACATGTCTAGGCATAAAAAGCAAGGAGCCTCGGTTCACGTCACGTACCCCTCTTTTCGCCTGCATACACAGACTTGTAGGTTTTCGAACTGTTGTTCCACTGTGAGTTGAAGACGAAACAGTTTCCATGTAACGCGTTAAAAAATTCACCAAACTCACTGCAAAGAAGTAGAATTTCTTACCGTTATTCGTCAGTGAGGGGAGTTATATTACAACATTTACAAGTCGGTTTCTGTTTTAATTATCAAATAAAACTACAAGTTTTATGAACGATCTTTTATATATGGCTAGTTGTACAATATTTTTGAGGTGTTATGAATGGTCAATGGAACACATCATTAGAACAAGACAGCGCTCAACCAAAAGAAATTTGCTTCCTTACTCAAACAGAAAAATTGTTATTTATTGTGATAGCATTGTCATTAAACTATACCCAAATCCACGAAAGGTGGATTGCAATTCTGTCTACTGTTAAAGCTCCTTTCTTGGGAATATTAAAAATGTCTCTACTAATTTCTCTTGCTTTGTTAATGCTTGGATATATGCAAGTTAGTATACCTTAAATTGCAATCTTGACCTTCAAATTTGCAGCCGATTATAAACTCACGTAAGGTGTAACCCATTTGAGATTTGATGTGATCTGAAAGGTCGGCTAGAGCAACTATGACGTCACCTTGACGTAAGAAGTCCTCCCTGTGTTAGGAATAACCATTTAATGTTGGTGAGGATAATGCACCACGCACATGTAGTGACAAATGCACTTAGGAACACATGTAGTTGACATCACATGTACTAAACCACACTGTACTTATCAACACATGTTTTTAACATGTACTTAGCAAGAAAAACCTAACACTTGATCATTAAAAATAAGTTGTATGTATTTTCTGCAAATTGACAATGCGCACAATAGAAAAAAAAGCAAATCTCTCTGCTTCTCTGTTATGAAGTAGGCCTATGAAGTAAGTCAAAAATGTCTTCCTTCCATAATTGATCAATTCAGTTAAAACTCAATGATATTGTACCTGTATTTGATGTTTTCTTCTGCTGCATCTGTTGTTGGGTGTGACATATCTGATGTTGTATCGACATCAGGTAATTCCATAGTTTCGGATGTTGTAATGTCTAGTGTTGTTAATGTTGTCAAGTCGTCAGATGTTGCAAGTGCGTTGCTGGTTATGGTTTGCATGGTCGACGCGTTTTCTGTTGTCAATGCCGGCGTGTTTGCTGTTTTTTCTGTTGTTTCTTCCGTTACTGTGGATGTTATAGCCTCTCTGGCTGTTAGAACCCTTTCCGTTGTTACGGGTATTGTCGTTATTACGGCTTCCGCCGTTGTAAGAACCTCCATCGTTGATACTGGTTCTGTAATTGTTCTATATTCTGTTGTTGCAGCTTCTGTGGTTGTATCAGGATCCGTGATTGCAAGCGCTTGTATCGTTGTAGTGGAGTCTGCGGTTGTTACATCAGCAGTGCTTGTAATAGTATCCATGCTTGTTACATCTGTTGTGACTGGTGTTGTTGTTACGGAATCGCCCATTGTTATATCTCCCGTTGTTGGTATCACTTCCACGGTTGTAAAAATCGTTTTCGCTGTAACGGATTGGGTGGTTGTTACATCATCTGTAGTTTCAATGGCACCCGTGGTTGATAGAGTTTCCTCCTGTGTTACCACCCCAGTAGTTGGCATGGGTTTTGTTGTAGATATTGCGGCTTCCGTAGTTACAGCAGTTGTTTTCTCTGTAGTTATGGGTTCCTCTGTCGTCTGAGATTCACCACAATCTGTTCAAATTATTTACGTAAGTTAATATAAATGGTCTTGCGATCCCGGCTTCAGATGTTTGAGGGGATAGGCATTTGATTTTTGGTTATTGTGTTATAGGTTGTAATTGTCTTTGGGTTATTCCTAAGGCTTGTTTCGCGTTTGCTTATAAGGAGTCACGATAGGTGAGTGCTTAGCATGTCGGACTGGTGGCAAGAAGGTCGCAAGTTTGACTCTCTGCAACGGCATTCTTGGTTTCCAAGTAGGCACTGCATACAACAACTCCATACCAAGGAGTGTACATATACAGTTGAGTATTATGACTCGATCAATAATGCATGTAACAGATAATGATGTGTTAACCGCTTTATGCCTTAAGTGGAAAGAGTGCAATAGAATTATCTCATTATTATTATTATTATTATTATTATTATTTTAACTATCGGTTGTAATATTATATATAAATGATAATTTATAATTAATTCAAAAGTCATGATTAAAAATTCGAAATTTCTATTTCAACTAATTCAATTTGATAATTAGATCTTTGCTCGAGATATACCACTTTATTGTAGAATTGTTTCTCACTCTTTACAGTATAAAAATATAAAATTGAAAACATCAGCTCATAATCTCTTAATAGTAAAAGCTATTAAACTGCTGTTGTACTTCTCTTTCAAGGCAGAATCCTTTGTGTCTTGAGCATTAGATGGTAAATAAGAATTTTTGTTGCTTATATTTCTGCAAGGAAGAGCATGAGTTATTATCGCTCATATCAATAATAAATTAATTTAAAGAGGACAAAGTGGAGAGACTCAGCAGTTAAAAACACACAGTTTATTGATATTTTCCAGCTCCTATAGCATTAAATATAAAACAATTCTCACCTGGAGTGCGATATTCACAAACGTATCCTTTGTAGAGAGTGTCACAATTGTAAGCTCCGAAAACATTACTCTGATATGTACCGCAATTGCCGTCAGCTGAAACAATGTCAAGTATTTGATACTGAGAGTATTACAATAGTATCAAAATATCATAGTAAATACCAGAAAGCTAAATATTTAAGAAAAACGTAATATCATATCAACAATGAAATAGGTTCGAGCAGCACTTGATGTGACTATTGTAAACAATGACATTAGTTCATGCAACATTATTTGAATACTTCAGTATTCATAACGAAATAAGTGACTGTAATGTCACCTGCATAGAAAGGGCGGGGATACGAAACAGCATAATTATTTATTGAGGCACCAGCTGCATTAAAGTGGTAGAGCATCTATACATTAAAGCAAGCGATTGGGCAAGTGTCAGCTACATAGAAGGGCTGGGACGTTATAAACAAAAGAGTTAATTGAAATATCGCAGGTCGCGAAATGTCAGCTTTATAGAAGGGGTGTGGTGTAAAATGTAAAAAAATGAATTAAAGTGCCAGCCTCATAGAAGGGTGGCAAACATGGCAAACATTAAAAGTGGCATAGAAAGATGAGGGTTATCAAAATATTAAAACATCAAAATGAATAGATTGAAGGATCAACTGCACAGAAGGGGGAGAGGCATAATGTGTACTAACTCAAGTTAATGAGCTTAGAGATGGGTGTGCGTTTAGAGAATGCAAAGAATATAAACGTAACACAACAATAGCAGGTTGATGCTTCAGACAATAAAGTGTGAACTATCTCGATGAGGCATTTTTGAGAGGTGTTACCTAAGGCGGATAAACCACTGTTGAAGCCATCGTATGACGTATCGTCTGTCCACACACGGTAGCCGTTACCGTCACTTCTATCGGTCAACCCAATCCACACATTGCTCAAGACACTAAACATATTATGATTTAGAATTTAGCGTAATATGAAGAAAAACTAGACTTAGAATTTGGTTTCCATTGAGAAAGAGTGTAAATAAATAATTAATTAAATTTTAATTTCTCAGAAATTAGATTTGCTGAAATGGCAACATGTAGCACGACACGCGTAATCACTCATAGACAATTGATGGCATATTGAAATAGCATGTAATGATGAATTATAATGAGAATAAGCGTGATAAAACTACTCACGTAGGCAATAAATAATATATCATAATAAAAAGTGTACTTGCTACATAATAGATGCCAATGCATGAGCTGGGTATTGGCAAAATAAACAAATCCAATATATAAATAACCCAGTATAACAGAAATAGTCAGGTATGATGTTAAACAGACAAATAGGGACAAAAAGCATGCAAAAATTGCAGACGACAATATGAATATCAGTTTAGGGTAAAAGACTAAGGGTATAATGGATAAATGACTTAAACAATGACACACCATATCAGAAATAGTGACTTGTTATATGAAAGCTTATGTATCACATAAACTGTGGCTAAGACATAGATACCTATACACCATATCACAGATAGTGACTGGTTATTTGAAAACTAAAGTATCAAATAATCTGGGGCAAAAACATACATACCTACATACCATATCACAGATTGTGACTGATTAGATGAAAACTAAGGTATCAAGTAAACTGTGGCAAAAACATAGATACCTTTACACCATATCACAAATAGTGATTGGTTATATGAAAACTAAAGTATCAAATAAACTGTGACAAAAACATAGATACCGACACAGCACAGCAAATATAGAGGCTTTTTTCGGAAAGTAATGTACCACAGAAATGTTTTAGTTATATTAATAAAGCCATATAGAAAGCTCAATATTAACTTAGAAAATAATGCCAAATTTTTCTTACGGAAAGCTAAGACTTGTTGCTATCAAATTCATGACGTCATTGTTTGGCACCACTGCTAAGAAAGAAGTAGAGCCCGATGAGGAGTCACTGTGTGTCTGGCAGCTGCTTTGAGAATCAGGCCAGGAATAGACTGCGCTGTTTCCTGTTACTGGTGATGTAATTAAAAGACGATTTAAACCTTTTGTCTTCTTTGCAACATTACACATTCTTACTTATTGGTGCCTTATTTGTAATTTGCAGGTCCCAATACGTTTGTTTGGCTGGGAATATGTACACAATAGTAAGGTCAATACCACTGTGTAGGCTGCATTTCATATATGGATTTATGATGTGAGAAACGAAACTTGATCTTACAATTTTTGTTTTATGTTACAGACTGAGAATATTACATTCTTTTATACATCTCATGTTGACAGAAAATAGCGTGTATCCATTACCAGAGGCATGATATTAACCTGTCAGAACAGCAAGTCTCAGGAACCCTATATTTAGCATAACATATAGCAATATATTATGTTACTCATCCCTACAACGCTTATACAAAACATTGCATCACATACAAGAATCATGACATAATGTCGCACAATATCACACACCTGACCAGAAGCATGACAGATAGCCTGAGTGACTGTAGAATCCAGTCTGACACACCGCGGGCTTTGTGAAAGAACTACAACTGCTGATGCCTGTGTTACAATTCAAACTCAAATTTACCAATTGTATGAACATAACAACAATCACCAACTTAAGTATAAAAATATTTTTATTAAGAGAAAATGCCATATAATTACTGTTCTCGTAACAAATAATGTGTTTTGTGCAGCCACTAAACTGCCATTCTTACTCCAGTCTCTCTTGTAAAGAGTAACAAATGATAAGTACATGTAGTAGAGGTAGATTAATCTTAGAGACTGTGAAGTATCAATAATACGCAGCCAAGCCCTAGCGAACCCAAGAAAAATACAGTTTTGACTCTGCATAATTTTGTAAATAGACAACGACGCTACTACTCACTGCGGCGTTTCCTGCCAGATGTCGTTACATCGGTATGGTAGCCCCATGATTCCACAAGCGCCTGTATGCGAGGGCTGAGACCCAAGAATGATTTCTTTATCGGGTTGTAGTTACACAAAGTTACGGCGGGAAAGGTTAACTCTCGAGAGTGTTGAAGATTTGTTTTAACCAAAATCTGTAAAGATATAAATATACCGAATATCTTTTCCAGTTAATACATTTCCATTAGTATATTCTATTACTATATAAATACCTGATTTGAATAATTTTACTATCACAAAGTTTTCAATTTGAAATATTTGTTTCTCAATAAATCAAACGTATTTATTTTGATTGTTTCTAATATAAACCTCAAGAAAATTAAATTGAACAAAGTGAACTAAAACATACTACATGTAATGTAGTTTCATATCAAATTTTCAATTTCTTTTTGCATTTTATCCACCTGTTGCGTAAAGAAAACACAACTTTGAAACACCCAGTTGAATACTAAAACTGTTCTAAAATAGAAAGATCAACTATTCTAAACTAAAAAAGCCTTTAAGATTCTATGCAACGAAAGGTTCAATATGGAATTAATTCATGCTTCGTTAACACTGCTATTCTATAAGATCAAGGGATACTAATTTAATGCTACGTACAATAAATTATTATGACTAATTGATAGCCAAATATATTTGCAATGAATCAGCTTATTCACACATTTTGTTGTGATCGCAGAACACGTCTATACATTTCTATGGCCTTGTGATAATAGCATAAGGCATTAAAAATTACACGCACTACCCTCATTGAGTTCAAACACATAGCACATACTCCATATTTCCGATTGGAACTCCAGACAGTTTTTACTGATTACGGAATTATTAGTCCGCACCAACTCTCAACTCTTGTTTGGCCTTATCTCGTACCGGGCGCTGCATGTAGATAAGAGTCAGAGCCGCGGTGTTGTAAATTAATCCCGCTAATCCCGCTGATCCCATCAACAACCAGACTGCCATCTTGCAAATACCTATTCCATCAAGTAAAACCACGAAACCTCCTTTGTTTCAATATGTTTCGGGTGAATTAATTTGCAAAATGAAAAGGACATGTTTTGAATTCCATCAAGGCATAAAGATGAAACAAAATACAGCCTTTTCTTTAAACATGCTTTTTATTGCATTAAAGATATAAATATTAAGATACATGTTAATTATCAGAAAGAGCTTAATGCATATTAGTATGTTGTATTTGACCTTTCTATAAAACGAATCACTCTGCTATGACTGTGCTATTGTTTAGTAAGACAAATATCAAACTAGACCGAAATTCGCACAGCGAATTAGACCCCACTTGAAATGACAACTTAAAACGGAACGTAGATGATATTGCTATTTGTTAACAATTTTCACATCTCTGAATGTAGAATATCCTCCTAAATACTACCAACTATAAGGTCAAAATAAAAAATTTTCATCAGGTTTACCACTTCAGATGACCTCTATTCATGTGCCAAGTTTGGCTGGTCTAGTTTCAACGGTCTTGGAGGAGATGTCTTGAAACTAATTGCTCTATCTCTTACTGTTCTCGAGATAAAAGCCAACTTCCGGTTTGGGGCTCGAAAGTGACGTGGAGGTCAAGGAAACCGGAAGTTATACCTTACGTATCGTCGTATAGGGGTGAAAATTGCTCTATCTCTTGCCATTTTCGAGATAAGGGTCAGCTTCCGGTTTGGGGCTCGAAAGTGACCTGGAACTCAAGGACACCGGAAGTTATACCTAACGTATCATCGTATAGGGGGTGGAGGTCGAAAATGAGGTCAAAATTGCTCTATCTCTTCCCTGTCTCGAGATAAGGGCCAACTTCCGGTTTGTGGCTCGAAAGTGACCTGGAGGTCAAGGACACCGGAAGCTATGCCTTACGTATCGTCGCATAGGGGGTGGAGGTCGAAAATGAGGTCAAAATTGCTCTATCTCTTACCGTTTTCGAGATAACTCATTGTTTTTCTTAAATAACGTTTTTCGCGATTTAGCGATAATGGTCAAGGTCAAGGTAAAAAAAATTATTGGTTGCTTTAGATAACATCGCCCTTTATATATATGACAAGTTTGGCTTTTCTAGCTTCAACGGCCTTGCAGTAATTGTCTGAAAACCGTTTGACCTTGACCAGTGAGGTCAAGGTCAAAAATTTTTATCAGGTGCACCACATCAGATGACCGTCCATATATGTTCCAAGTTTGGTTGGTCTAGCTTCAACGGTCTCGGAGGAGATGTCTGGAAACCAATTCGGCGGAAGAAGAAAAAAACTTTAAAAAAGCTAGAAAAAAAGTAAAAATAGTTGAAGAATTTGAGGCAATCTATCCCCATTTGCCAAGTGGGAATTAATGGAGCAACTGAGTTTTACAGTTGGGTAATTCAATATTTTTCCAGTAACTCCAGAAACACAGAGTATTTAAAATACTCAGAATGATAGTCATAACTTTCTTATACTCTTCGAATGATATACTTTGCAATATTTTTCTCCTACAGTATTGCAATTTGTCTCCTTTTTCGCTTAATTGTGAAGCAATATTTTAAACAACTCACCTCTTGAGTTGACGGCATGCTGAACACCATGTACTGTTGAGTACGTACAAAATCCTCTTACTGCGTCATTGAACCCTGTTTCTTTCAAACCTGATGCAGGGATTTCTGTCTTTGCTACATACCACTTCATTTTGCACAAAGATATCAGCAAATTGCAGGAAAAATGCAGTATCCAGTTTATAATATGTCTATCACTTCATTTTTTATTTTTCTCTCTTGATATATTAAGATTAAACACTCAAACTACTGCTTGGAATAATGCTTTGAGAGATGCTGATGTGTTTGTTATTACTTAACATACTTTTCGTCAGGAGAATCCAGTTGTCCTTTTCATGATTTTGTTGGTCCTATTTATTGGCACGATCGCTATTTTCTGTTGTGCAGATCTTGCAACACTTAGCATGTGCTAGCAAAATTAGTCTGGGTAATATTTTAGAGTCTGTCTAGTTTGCAAATAAATTAAACATTGAGACATTGTGGCAAAGTAAACGGGTTCAAGGGTTGTCTGTTTGTTTTTTTCTTAAGCATGGGAAATAAACGGATTTTTTTCTCTTTGTTCAATATCTAAGGCAATTTTCTAGAGTGAATACATATCGAATGAAACTATCTTGATTGAAAATATCTGGAGTGAAACTGTCTAGAGTAAAATGATCTGAAGTGATCTGTAGTGAAATTATCTTCCTTGTTCTTTTTAGAGTAAAAGTATCTAGAGCAAATCATTCAAGAGTAAAAGTGTAAAGAGAAATTATTCAGAGAGAAGAAGAAGAGAGAGCAAAACAAAAAGAAAGAGAAGAGGTAGAAGAAGAAGAAACAGAGAAAAAGAGAAGCCCATATGGTGTATCTATTACAGTTTTTTGAAATGCATAAAAACACTTAAGCAGTCAATCAATTATTTTACCAAAGCTAACTTTACCAAAGCTTAAGGTGATCGCTGAAGCGCACAAAAAGGAGCAATTTCCTCAAGGATACAATCCAGTAAAGCTAAACAGATCTCCGTCAAGACATGTGTCATAACAACGTGAAAGCGGTCTTGTAGATATTTTACGACCTTTCCTACTTCCGAATGCGTTTTGTTAATGACACGGTGTCACGATAGTTCATGTTCACAAGATGCAAGTACATCCTACAAACGAAGCCGGATCAATTGTAGCTATAAAATTGACTAATTAAGAGTTAATGCTGCTCCTCAAATGGTCTGTCATTTTTCTTTTACAAGGTATTACTAGCAGGGTTTGGGAGAGGGATGGCTGTCATATTTTCAAGCTGGCCACATTACTTGTATATGAAGTTTAGATACCAATCAGCACTCTTTCAGCGAGCAAAATACTGAGTGATTTAGGGTGTGTGACAACCTATTTAAATATCTTAGAAACAGTAAAAAATTGTGCATAGATACACAATATATATATATATATATATATATATATATATATATATATATATATATATATATATATATATATATATATATATATATAATGATGTCTGGTTAGTGTTACAATCCTATTGTGAAATTGAATGCAGAGCGAATGACTTTGAAACTGACACTTTTCTGTTTAATAGTCATCTATGAATAAAGTGGACACAGTGTAAAATATATTCTACATTTATGGTGTAGCTTACACATAAGGCGACAATTGCTCCAGACTATACCCAGGTTAAAGATCAGAATAGTAATAAAATTAAATATACACAATTAGGTACACTGCGTGCAAATTTATGTGTGCTGGGGGAGGTAAGGGTGGCAATGGTTGTTGTGAGGCAGAAGGTTGCACACCATCGATATCGGTTATCTGTTTGAAAGCTCGCTTTAAATGTTTTATTTGAAGAAAAGTCACTTTTTGGATCTGTTTTGCCAATTAAAAGATATACCTTTGAGAGCTTAAATTGGGTATTTTTCTTTTTTACACATTTCTTGCTTGTCTGCAAATTCTTGTCTGCAAACGGGTTTATTCCATTTGCAGAGGGTCATGTCAGGTCAGCATGCCAGAGCAATAATCCTCCGCTATGTAACACTTACACTTGTCGAACCGAGCATAAAGTATCGTTTTCTCCACTTCTGTATTTTACAATACGGTGTCACATAGAACAAGAAAAGCTTTCTTTATAAAGTCTATGTCAGCATTATGTTGTTTTAGCATTTTGGACGAGATTAGAGAACGCAAAATTATTCCTTTTACGGGAGTGCATTTAACAGTCGGTTATATTATTTTATGCATTATTTAGTAGTGCTTTGCTAAACTCAGTTTGCAGTGCCTGATATCTGGAAATCTGAATTTATGACTGATGTCATTAAATGATTGTACTACATTTTCGAGCCACTCTTTATTAGTTTTGACCATACATGTATAGTGCATTAAACAACTTTTATATTGGATTGGCTGACGAAAGTGACAGATGGTAACTGTGTGTTGACAAATCTGACATCAATCACCGGCTGCATCAGCAGCCTCTCTACACGTTAGATAATTCTTTAATACAACTACTTATAAACCTCTTTTGAAATTTTCTGATAGTTTGTGATGCTTCACCTACTTTTCTTTTTGATCTTTGCTCCCTTTCATGAAATATACTAATTCCTAAGAACCATGTTCTGCCTCAATTATAACGCTGATACAATAATTTGTTCCTTTTATTGGATATAAATTTTCTGATTGCTAATAATCTGCTGCTGATGATATTTCAATCATTTACTTTATCATTGTTTTTGCCAGTAAGTTGATGCTGCTAATGATTCAATCAATTACGACATTATCGATGTTTATCATCCCACTATGCTGTTGATATTTCAATCACTAATTTTGCAGCTAGTTACACCCCTCAAACTTCTATGTCCACCAACACTTCAATCAATTACTCAATTGCTTGTCTACCCCTACCACGGTTGACCCTTGAATAAATTATTTCATTGTTTTGATCCTTCCAGATTTGACACGTCATTACTCCATTGCTTATTTTGCCCATGTTTACACTTCGATAGCCACTTTTAGCTTTTGAACCTCCCATTTCCAGGATGCAACATTTTTCAATTATTATTAAAAATATGTACTCAGAATACATCAAGAAACTTTTGCAAAAGAGCATAAAGCAGAATGCAAACAAAAACCATTGCGATTATAACTAATTGTGAAGAATTAACAAAACACTCTAATTCTACACATAACAAGCGATTGAACTTTGGATAATAGCAGGCAAATTTAGTATCTTTTACATTACGTTTTGTTTAAAAATCGCTAAATTCTAGAAAAGATGCATGTGCTTGCATAATTACATATGCAAGAATAGGCTGACCTGAACCAAAACAAAGTCATGAAGATATAGTTTTTATAACTTTGTACACATTATTTTTCATAATTAATTATTAACAGTTTTAGCAAGTTTACTTTTTACAAGGCTGTATGTCGAGTAATTATTTCACATAAACTTGAATAATATAAGCGAAAGTCTAAATCTAAGTTAATACATTTATGCTAGCATATTCTATGGATATTCGAATAATTTTATCAATTTTAAAATATTAGATGTTTTTTCCTTTATGTTAATTTAAAAATACTATATATTTTTCCAGTTATGTCAATAATATACTGTATAAACTCAGTAAGACATCATTCTATATGTCTTGTTCTTATATGAATCTCAGAAAAGGTAAATTAAACAACAAACAAATAAAAATAGACAAAATATATTAATTATCTTGGAGGAACAAAAGATGCACATCTGCAAATGCGGGTATCTCACCTACATTTGACATTTCCTTCATACTTTCACAGTTCAATGCCTAGAGGGTATATATTCAAAAACTGAAAAGAAAAAGGGGGATCACTGATGTTATAAGAGAAATAAAGACACTGAAAGGTCGCGTACTTTTACTATAGAAACCATTGGGAAAACCAAGAAATTTCGACCAAAATGCAAAATTCACACATAATCACAATTGACAATTGTCTCATTTTTCTCTGTTTGAAGAACACGTCATATGAAATGTTTTAAGCAAATAAAAAGTATATATCACAGCATCAATAAGAGAATTTTACAACCTTTTTGACAAAATCCCATTGACTCACTGGATGAATGGTGAAAACAGTGTAATGTGATTTTAATGGACAATATATCATCACAGGTCCTTCTGGGAACAAGATATCAGCATAGACCATTTCAAGAAAAGACCCTATTTGTCTTTGAAAAAAATGGATTCAAGCTCATCGATATTCAATGTAATGTGCATTTTGGTCGCTAGATGGCGCAAAGATACCAATATTTCCCTTTATTCTTACATCAAATATATAAGGAAACATTCCAGTTCATTGATTGCAAACTTTTAGCTACAAGGATGACGTTTTCTATGTAAAGTATTTTAAGTATCTTTTCTTTGTTGTGTTACCAGCAGTGAGAGGAAAGATATCACATAATGTTACGATAGAATTCTTTCTTTTTGTAGCACTCTTTGTCATTCCACATTAATTCAGCATCAGTCACTGTGTTTGTCTTGTGAGCATTTTCATTCAGCAATTTACATAGCTCAATTGCTTCATATTGCCAGTATGTACATATTTTAAATGCGTATTCCATGTAAAGTATCTCACAAACAGCGAATCATTTTGATCTTGTTCCAGCATGTATTCAGCTAGCTGTTTTGATGACGAAAAACTTTCTACATATACGTAAGAACCTGGTGGTGGGGAAGTTAAATAATTAGCCCCGACTTAAACCACAAGAACGAGATGTAATTGCAAACTTTGCCAAAGTTTCTGTGTGCTGTTATCTATGCAAAAAGATTTCTGAAAAGTAGAATTTGTATTCCATTTTTTAGCATATTATCACAACTATTAACAACTATGTCACATTTCTTAAGTCTCAGTCATTCTTTGAAACCACATTTTCCGCAGATATCAACGAAAATTCATTTTGATAGTTGTCTTGCATAGTCATCATCAAATACATATCACAGATGACAAACTCATTTTCATTTTGATGGATTTCCTCTATATTGGCTATGAATATATTGGCTATAGAATGATATTTCATTGTTGGATTGAATATATACTGGAATGATGAATTATTGCCGTTTTTAATGCACCTTGCAATAATTGGCGATTTTTAACCACATTGTAAAGCATTGTAAGGAGTCAAAAGCAGAAACCATGGCTACGTCTGAGGTTTTGAAAAAATGTTTTATCATTGATTATTTACAATTAAAACAAGTACAATTTTTATCTGTATACCGCTCACAATTTTGAAGCTTTTTAAAAATGTAGTCAAACGTAGTCAAATTTTTAATATTTGTTTTTCATTAATCAAATATATATTTATGTTACCACAAGTAGGGGTATGACGACTTCTCAATCCGGGTTATGTTTCGTTTTCTTATATATATATATATATATATATATATATATATATATATATATTGCCGTTTTTAATTTTAATATATATATATATATATATATATATATATATATTAAATTATATATTTAATATATATATATATGTATATATATATATTAAAGTACATACATAATATCCTTTTAAAATCCTTCACCTCTGTCATAATTTACAGTATAGTATCCACATCTGTCATAGTTTGGAGCCTGCATTAAAAGCGGCACACTTAAGAAAATTGCATCAAAAGTTGTCCTAGTTTAGAACGTCACTGCCGATGCAGTTCAAAGAATTCGTGCTTCGACTTTTGCTGAAGAGGTTTTGCGTTTTTACTGAAATGAGTTGGAATAAGGATATAAAGAAATTATATAAAAATACTGGCAAAAATCAAACAAATTTTGCCACAAAAACATTCACATACTGGTTATTAAAGGAGCTGAATAATATGTAAATATCTTTCAAAAGGTAACATGATGACTTTTAATTTGAAAATGTGCATGTTGAAAGAAAATTAGAATTTTGATGTTTTCTACCTATCGTTTCTTTTATAATTTATCCTGAAAAATTTGCAGTCGAAGCGACGCCTCCATCGGAAAGTACGATTAAGCTTATTGCATTGACTCATATTATGCTCTTCTGTGAGACACGCGATTTGCCTAACTGATGATGTATATGTGAACATAGTGGATATCAACAACAACAGCGCTTTAAACTCTTTTCTTAATATATATTTTTAAATAATTAACACTAAAGAGCAAATAATGTGCATTTTAACTGATGTATCCTTCCCATACCCGATGTCCTGAAAATAATTTTAGGTGTGACAACTACAAACAGAAATTGTCTTTAAGGTATTACCAAATTACTTGGCTGTGAAAGTGAATGACGTAAACTGGTGTTAAAACACCTCCGTGTGTAGAACAGGAGAATAAATGACATTGATTCTTTGATATGAACGGAGGAATACCCTAATATAGAGTAAAGTGCGTTGGGTTTTAAACAAACAAAGAAAAAAACTTTAAATTTAAAACAGATTTGACCTAAACAACAGCTATCCCTTTTTCTATGCATTCCAAACATAATTAACCAATGACCAATACCTTAAATTTAACATTTTAAAATACGACATTGTTAGAACACACCAAAAAGCTGTGATTAATTAAATTTAAATGATATATCTTCTTTCATTTTGAGAACATAATAAAGAAATGAATGATATAATTATCGACTGATATTTTATTTAATGGATTCGGACATTTATTAGGCTATCTAATGTCCTGAGATTTCAAACCAATCAAAAATTGCTTAATTACTCTTCCAATTTCATTTGGCGAATCTTCTTGAATGAAATGAATCCCCTTCACTGTGACGATGTGATTATTTGGAAACTGCTCGGCACCAGCATCCGTACCAGGGGTAAGGAATCCAGGCTCAGCTCGGATATAGAGCTTCGGGACAGAAGCAGACTGTTTTAGCCATGAGTTGTAATTCGCCACGATCTCACAGACATCCTGAGGTCCTTCTGTAAGAATGCAAATTTCTCGTGGGAATGTCAAAGTAGGGCGTCGTGATTCACCAGGACGACGGAATGGGGTATTATAAATCTTCATTTCTCTTTTAGTCAAATTACGGATAATGCCTTGTTGCAGTAAAACAACAAAAATGTTATTCTTAAGGACCAGTTCATCACCTGTAAGAATAGAAGAAAACAGAGAGTAACTGACGTACGTTCTTGACTGTTTCACCTTTAGCTTCATACCTATATATATATATATATATATATATATATATATATATATATATATATATATATATATATATATATATATATATATATATATATATATATATATATATATATATATATATATATATATATATATATATATATATATATATATATATATATATATATATATATATATATATATATATATATATATATATATATATATATATATATAGGTATGAATATAGGTATGAATATATATTAATACCTGTGTTTTTTTTAGTGTCTCATTATTTGTGGAAAGGGTGTTTATATTCAGTCTGTACTTCATAAAACTTCATAAAATGGGGTTGAGGTGTCTTACAGAGCTGCACTTTGCGTTTGGTTTTTAAAGGGGGTGCTTTGGTTAAAATTAGCACTCCGCTTTAGAGATTTTTTAACAAGTCTGACCCGAATGCCACCTCTTCCGATTTTTTCCCATGTTCAGTAGGGATTCGTATATAAACTGATTTAATTACACAATCTGCAGGTAGCCTAATTTTTGAAAGCTATAAATTTAGTATATATCTTAGCATATTTTGTGATACAAATGTAATATACCAGCTGACGATCGAAGTGCCTGAAAAAGTTCAACAGAATCGGCAGGGAAATCATCCCATGTTGGGAATGGTTGAATGACTGCCTCCATGTAAGTGATTGACTTGATCCTGTCTCGGTTTAGATTAGCCCAGTGAAAGCCCAATCCAGAACCCCAGTCATGAAGAACCAAATGTACTTTATCTGGAAGATCCATTGCTTCAATCCAGGCACTTAAATATTTGAAATGATCCACAAACCTGATGTAAAATAAAGCTAAATGTGCACAGTCTGGTATGTCATCAGTATGGTATTAGTATGTTATCAGTATATTATTAGTGTGTTATCAGTATTATGTCAGTGTGTTATCAGTAGCAAAGTACATCCAAGAGCAAAAATATACTCCATTATCATGTACCATCCACCAATCAACTGGATGTGTACACCAAATCTAGATGCTGCTAGTCTTCAAATACCTACTGACTTATAGGTGATTGAATTAAAGACTGTAAAGAAGTGACACTTGAATACCTGTACTGGCTGTCAATCTTGCCACTCTTTCCCATTCCGATTAAATCAGGTGCAACACATCGCGCTACAGGGGCCACATAGGGAATGACATTCCTCCACAAGTAAGCCTGAGTAGGATTACCATGCAGAAATATAACCGTTTCTTTCTCATCACCATTGCCGATGTCAAGGTAACTCATGTAAGAATCGAGGATGTTTATGCGCCTTCTCGTCGCCAAGACCCGGGCAGCACTTGGCATTGACTCTTCACTAGAATCATCATTCTCCTCTACAAATAATATTAATCCTTTTTTATTTTTAGGTGGGGTCGGAAAGACGATAGAATTCTGTGAAAGTTGAGTTTGCTTCAGCTAACAGTAGAAACATTCTCATACATTCGCATTTGTTCACCCACTGATCACATCTGTGTTGGTATAAAGCGTGTAAGAAACATAGAAAACCGTAATATCGTAAGGTTTAGTAAAGATCAAAAGATTTAATATACGTTATGCCAAAAGATTTATGTAATGGCTATCACAAGGTATTGTAAAAGCGTCAACCTAATGCTGTGGAATATTCTGTAGTAAAGTGATATTTATTGAGTTCTATATATTTATTTAAAAATTAATCATATTCATTTTTTTCATGTTGCCTTTAACTGAATATTCGTTCCGATACAGTAAAGCTTAAGCAAACATAAACAAACCTTCCTCACTCCTATGTGGCATAACAGTCGGTACTACCAACATAGCCATAAGTATTATTTGCAGTACTTTCCTTCCTCTGTTATGCTCCATAATTATTGTGGTAATGCCTGAAAGCAAAAATAATTTAATTCGAAGCTCGTGCAAAAAAATTGTAAATCAAACTAAGATACAGGAGCGAGCCGAGATAGCGTCTGTGCATATTTTCATTCTCTTGCTAATGTAAACGAATATAGATCTAAGTATTCAATCAATCACATTATTGTGTTCTACTTCCTTTTCCTGCTCAAAGGTTTTGAAAAAAATCGATTATAATATTATCCGCTAATACAATAAACTGTTTGCTCTTTTTAGTGAGCGATTTCAATAAATTACAATTAAACTTAAGGTCACAATTGAATTACTGTGAATATGAAGAAACATAAATCGTTAATCAAAACTGATGAAGCTCAGAGTTTGCAAACCAGCACTAGTCACATGTTGGGGTGGAGAAGAGGGCGGGAACGGTAGAAGTAGAGTTCGGGTAGGGATTGTTTGACATGTTTGTGACGTGCGTATGAATCACAAGTTCCCATAATTCAAACAGTATACAAACTAGAAGATGGTAGATTTTCCAGGCACAAAAGCGAATAGATTGCAGTTTTTTATTTAAACCGCAACTGTAGGTTCTTTAATGGAAACACTATAAGCTTTTTGTGCGCAATAGATCAGATAGATAGATAATTCGAAATATTCGCAAAGTTTTCCAGCAGAGTTCCAACTGTGTTTGAAGCGAGATCCAAAATGTCGCTGCATTTTAAATGTGGAAGCGAAACTATCGCAGATCTTGATTGCAAAGGAGATCGTTCGTGGCGCACATCCACAGCCAAGCTACCACAACCCTCTCCCTCTCCCCTCTTTTGTCTTCGCAAACTCGTGACTGAAAATCACACCATTCATTTCTTAACAGCTCTTTCCTCATTAGACCTTCAGAAATTCTATACAAATCATTGATCAGATCAATCTCTGTGTGTGGCTGTTCATATACTCTAATGTAAAAACATTGAGAGCTTGACTGCCCTACAATAAATATAGCATAAAGATATTAAAAGGGAGACGTGAATAGATGAACAAATGCCACCTAGCCTCACGGTAGATGCACAATATATATTAGTCTTAATTTCGGCCAGCGTGTTTATCTCTTACATAGTTGTTACTTTATAACTATGTTAATTTAAGCCTGTTTTACAACCCTGTTGTGGAAAGATTAAATCACATTTCTATGGTTACGCATAGGCCATTTGTGCGTCAAACATGTTAATTAGTTCGATAAAAAAGGAATAGCCCTCGATGCTTTTAAACATTTTCTTTTGTTGCTGAAATTGTTTTGTTAGCATAATTGTTTACCCCTAGATGTCGCCATGCCTAAATTTATTTATTTATTTAGAGTTTTTTATATTGCGCTCATGAAGCAACGCAACTGAGCGCACAAGGTATATTAAAATAAAATACTAATTATACGTCATAACTGGTTCTAAATAAAAACTTTTAAGTGCTCTTTTAAAAGAAGCATAATGTCATTAAATGTTTCTTTTAAATGTAAATTGTGTGTTTTGCCATTTTGCTTTGCATGTTTAGAAACGGTTGTTCTTTTATTATACTGTTGTAATTTCGTAAAAAAATGCAGACGTTCGCAGACCAATGCGGAAATGTTAGTTGAATCCAATGCGTTAACCAGATTTAAAAGTGGTTCGAGTTAGTTGAACGGTCAGAATAACACAGACAGTTGAATACAACACGTCGGGATAAGTTCAAAAGCTAGTCAATCTGAGTAAATATCTGTGAACACAACGGACATAAAGATAGAAATAAATGAATAAATTAATGCTTACTAAAAAACAAAGAAACCTCGTGAAGTTCAGCAAACAAATAAAATATCAATAACACAAAAAGCAGTTTATTTCCTGTTTTGGAATAATTTTATGCACTGCATTTTTATAAAGATTTTCTTGACCTTGGTAAGGTTTACATGAGAGAGACACAGTGGAGTTTTGTTTACTCATAAGTGGCAGACACATGTTTTGATCAATGGAGAACGGGTGCAAAACTTATCGGAGTTCAACTTTTTATGGCACAAACACAAAAGTTTAAGAATCTATTTTTCCAGGAGGGGTAACAGTTGCAACTTCTGAACTCTCCCTCGTGCCACCCCACGTAGATCCAGTACAGTCTTCAATAACTTTGTTCATATTTGATTATCTGTTCATTATCCTATAAAAATACCTCGTCACCACAAAACTGACGACAGAAGTGCTGTAAGCAAGGCATTATAAACCATATAAACAATTCATGCTGTGTTTGCTGTATTTTTTGTTAGTTTATTTATTTTAATTTAATTTTAATTAATTTCAAAATTTTTGAAGGAGTAGCTGTATGTTGAGGGTACAAATTTCTGTAATTGCGGCTAAAGTAGTGATTTACCTGTGGATACCATTCTATTGATAAAGAGAGTTGTTTACAGCTTGTAGGGCCATAGCGAGAACTCTATCGGACTGGTTTTGAGAGATGCCCTTCTTCAGTGATAATTTTATTATGTTATAATTTATGTACAACGAACTATTTTACTATGTCTTAATGCTTCGTTGGGAGGGCGCGGTGTGATTTATGTGATTTGGGGTAGGTTACATGTCAAGGATTTGACAAAATCAGGGGATTTTGGAAAAGAGGGACTGCTGGCAGCTCACTTCCTGGAACATTGACGAAGAAGCTACACAGGAGAGAGGGATGGCTAGGAACTCAATCCATTCTAAACCCTCCTCCTAGTACGCTGATGAAGAAGATATATAACAGAGAAAGATTGCTAGGCGCTTACTCCATGCTACAGGTCCTTCGAGTACACTGATGAAGAAGATGTAATGGAAGAGGGATGGCTAGGAGCTCACTAAATGCTAAACCCTCCTCCTAGTACGCTGATGAAGAAGATATATAACAGAGAAAGATTGCTAGGAGCTCACTCCATGCTAGAGTTCCTCCTAGTTCACAGGTGAAGAAGACACAATAGAGAGAGGAGCTCACTTCCCGCTGGGCCTCCTCTTCTATTACTACTTTATAGCAACTACTTATGGATACTTTTTCCTTCTAGTCTTCTATTTCGTCTTGAAAACTTTACTCCAAAACACCAGAGGTTTCCCACCATTATACAACGTGAGAGGCTTAAAAAAATTATCAGATATGATGCGATAAATGATGAAATGTCTGACAAAATAACATTTATTTAGCCACATTCGTCACTCAGTATGAGTGAATATTCAATTTGACACTTAGAAGGAGGTGAGTAGACAGCTATCCCATTTTGTTAGGTTGCTAACGCCACAAACACCTTTAAACAAAGTTACCCAGTTGTAATGACATCGCTGTTTCATAAATAGCTTGATGGGTTCGGCAATGCTGTGAAATATTGTGTTACGTGTACATGCAATGTATCTGTCATTCCTTTTTGCACATGAAAAGTCATACCATAATGCCCTCTGTTAAGGAATTTGTGAGCTTTTCTAGAAATGTATGTGTGAGTTTTAACTTCTTATCTGTTCACTGACTCTCCCGTTATTCGCTTCTATTTTCCAGGTAAAAAAAACGTACGCTCATTTCTGTATTGTTCATATTAACACATCACTACGCGAGAACATCAAAACAGTGAAAAATTCTCTTTTCTTCGTTCTTATGTACAACACGCAAGGCATTCATTGTAAAGAGAAATTTATTGAAATGCCAGCTATACCCCAAAATGCTAGTTAAACGTTTTAATCTTTTTTAAAATTCTTCACTGATTTCTCAAATATTTCTCAACAACAGATAGTAGAAGTGACTATATTTAAGATATTTTAAATACCTTCCATGATGCAATGGTTAGCAATGGAACTTTTCTTGATTCTTGATTTTCGTGATTGCTTCCCTTAAGTGACGAATTCAAGCATGTGTGGAAGTGGCGGACGGGAGATGTGGAGAGGCGTAGTGAGTTCAAAGTTGCCACCCCTAATTATAGATTCGAAAACAATATCTTTAAATCTTCGTCACGAGAAAAATATTTTACTGGTAAACGCTCCACTTCGAAAGAGTTTTTGAAGAATGGTGGAAATAAACGCTGTATGTGTAGTACGAATGTTATCTATTTTGACAAAGTTAAGGTACAATAATTTTCTTAACTGTTGAAAAGCTACACTTTCAAAGTGTATTTTACTTCTCTCGGGCATCTGCATGTTTATCCGTCTCTCTACCACTCGTTGACACAAAATTCCTGTTCGAAAATTCAGTAAAGTTAATACCACTGTATAATATTTCAACATATTTCTTTGATCACAAGTAATTTCTTAAAGTGTTAAGAAAATGTTGAGGCCTGAGTCTTGCGAAACTTTACCTTTGAGCCGAAACGATTATTTTGTGATACTTAAAACAGGTCAGGTCATTGTGTTAATTGACCTAAAATGTAGTTCCCTTGTCCGTTGTTGCATCAAAATATGAAGAGTTATATAAGTCGCTCTTAAAAAAGCTAGGAACTATAAAATGATATTGTATATCTGAAACGCTACATAAAAAGTTATATGTGTTTTGAATTCTCGATGCTTCCTTTGAATTAGCAGCTAAAAACACTTAGTACGTTTTAACATATGGAGAAAAAGGACACAAAATAGCAAAAAACATGCCAAATGAAGGAAGGATTTTAATTTTTCTGTAAGCGATCAATTAGTAAAAGACATTATTGAAAAGAACTAAAATACCAATAAAATATCAATAAAATCTATTCATTAGCTGAACAGCAGAGATATTGAGTAGGTAGCATTTCCATGATAGATTTAAATTTCTAGCATCAATAAAACAAAAAGTTTTGTAAACTCAAAAGAAATCAGCAAGGTGATGCGGAACATGAATCAGAAAAAAACTTGATTCGTGTCATGCATTTCATTATTAAAGTTTCTATGTTGTAAAAAAGGATTTGATTACACGTTAGACGTACTGAATGTGTTGTTGAAATGTATTAAATGTTCTATATTCGAGGTAACGCTATAAATTAGCATTAATTTGCAAAATATGAACTCAACATATATTACTTTGTTGTCTTTAGGATGTGTTTTGTTTTTTTTGTTTTACATGGATAAATTGAAAAACTGGAAAACTAGGCAATACAATGTCATCGACTTTATAGGTCAGAGCTCGAAACCATCGACTAATGACAGGAATAACGATTTAACTGTGGTGACCGGAGAGAAAGGAAAGTTAACTTTACAAACAGAATTATATGACGCAATAAGCGGACGAATACCGAAAACAGGTGATATAAATCTAGACCAACAAATCCGCAATGTCTGGAAAACAACACCAAATGACACCATCAGTGAGAAAACAAGATCGGTATCTGACAAGTTTAACTCTCTCCCAAACGGAATTCATATAAATAAGACTATAACCAGGCAAACAAACGATATGCACAAAAAGCGCTACAGCCTTAAAGTTCAAAGATAATAACGATAGCGTAGGTGGGTTCAATTTAAATTTTCATTCAGGTCATAAAGAAAAAATATTTAAAATTTACCCAATAACTACATTTTTTAAAAAGCCGTGGCTTCCAAGAGAAGGTCGCAAATATTTTACCAATCATGACTGTGTTTATTCTAATTGTGAAATTACTAAAAATAAATCGTCATTCAGAATTTCAGATGTAGTCATGGTTTCCGCATTCGACGCTAAATATGTTAACGCATGGGCAAAGAATCGCCCATTGTGGCAAAAGTGGATTATTTACAATATTGAACCAACACCAAAAGCGGTAATTAATATTCATTTTAGTTGGGAGGAATTCAAACAAATCTTCAATGAAACAATGACATATCTTTCTACGGCCAGTGTATTCATTCCTTATGGAAAAATCGTCAAACGTGACAATGAATCCACCAACTTTGATATGGATTTGATAAGATCAAAGACTAAATTAGTCGCATGGTTTGTGAGTCACTGCAATGCTGCGAGCGGGCGTGGTGACTATGCAAGACAACTCCAAAAATATATTTCAGTTGATATCTACGGAAAATGTGGTTCAAAAGGATGCCTCAGAGATAAGAGATATACTTGTGATAAGATCTTGACAAGGGAGTATAAATTCTACTTGGCGTTTGAAAACAAGCTGTGTTCCGATTACAACACAGAGAAACTTTGGAAAATATTGAGATTACTAGTGGTTCCTGTGGTTTTAGGCGGAGTTGATTATGAAAATTCACTCCCACCAAATTCGCATATCGATGTTCGTAATTTTACTTCCCCTAGACATCTAGCTGAATATATGTTGAAATTACATACAAATGAGTCTTTGTACCAACGTTACTTTAGGTGGAAGTACACGTTTAAAATAACTGCCTACTGGCAATACCAAGCGCGTGAGCTGTGCAAATTCCTGAATGAAAATGCTAACAAAACGAACATAGTAACTAAGTCTGAATTAATGTGGAATAAAGACGAATGCTATACAAAAGATGAATTCTATCGCAACATCATGTGATATCTCCGCTCTCATTTCTCATGTAAGACAACAAAAACAATGCTTAAAAATACTAACTTTAGTTTTTGCAATACAGCAAATACATAGATGAATGGCTGAGTAATATCGCTAAAATATATGTCTGACTTAATGTGGGACAAGAAAATATGTTACAAAAAAGAATATTGTGTCGCATCATCACATCGGCACCTCCCAGTGCTGACGTAACAGACCTAAGCAGAAGTATTCAAAATGGTGTTCCCAGTCTATAAGGCAACTGCATTGCAGCAAAAAATGCTTAATCGCTTAACTCTCAATTTAGACTATGCATTTACAATAAAAACAAAAGATCGTATCATTACATATTTATAGCCGTCATGCATTTAATAATGTCATATAAACCTTATAAAAGGTATTTGTAAATATCGTTTGTGTTTCCTATTCACTGAGCAATAAGGGTGTCACGCATTTGATTTTAAAAAGCAATTAGACAATAATAAAAACACTGGCAAAAACAGGTACTAACTGCAAGTACTTGACATAAATGTATCAGTTAGAACATTTGGATGTAACTGAATATTGCAATTGAATGTGTGAAGACTGACATGCCCGTAAATAATAATCTTGTCTTTTATAGAGTTAGAGCTTCTCTGACTCGAGGCAGAAGCTATAGCCTGGTATTTCTAAAATTCAAAGTAGCCGCTTCAACCTCATTTTGGCAAAATATATTTTGACAGGGCATCAAAATGCAAATTTTCCGAAGAAGATGTAAATAGTAGCCGAAGAACATGTTTTAGTTAACAGAACCAGCTAAGTTTTATCATATATTAGTTTTATACCATTATCAGTTACATTAGATAATCTTGTTTCTATTCTTTACATTTATGCACACCCAAACTGGTAAGAAAAATTTGTATTGCCTCGGGAATAAAATGGGATAAACTTGGCGATCAAATTTTACGTTTCTAAAACAGCTTCAGCAGAGAACCTATGTTAATGTCCAAAATGTTTAAAAATGCATAAAAAATCACTGCTTTTTCAGTTAAAGCTCTTTTGCTATTATATCTAAGCAATATGGTCATAAAAATCATTAGCTTGACATGTAAAATGATTATTTGTTTATTTTTGCAAATATTATCATTACTATGTATTTCAGTGTTTCGATGATTTATTGAGTAATTTACTTTATTTATATTTGCAAAGTTTGTCACTTTTATTATTTCTTTTTCTCAAACATTTTTATGTTCTGGTTTCATTCTGTTATCAACTTTTTTCAATAATTTTTAAACATCATGTGAATTGCACAAATTGTTTATATAGGGGACACAACTTTTGATCCCTGATATATATCATGGGACTAGATGATTTTGTTAGAATCGAGAATCCTGTGGAACTGGGAGTTGTCAATTCTATTAGACCTTCGACCACAAGACAGCAGTAGAACCGACAACCCCTCACCCACATGCACACACATTAACACCGAAGCTACACACACGCACATTTACACTTACATACGCTTGGAGATATGCATAATATACAAACGCATTAGACTAGGGAAGCGCGGCGAATAACTGTTAGACAACTGAGTTTTGTTTTCAATTTGATTTGACTTTGGACCACAAGACAGTAGTACCGACAACACCCCGACACACACAGACACACACACATATGCACACACATGCACAACTAGACACACACAGACATGTACATTCACACATACACATGCAGGTATGCATAACATACACGGCATTTAGTGCACATTGTGCATAGGGTGTAATTGATATTTTTTAATTTTAATTATGTATAACTTTGCGTCTAACATATCATTCCAACCCCAATACACAAAATACAGTACATCGGTATTTTTATTTCTCAATGCTAAGCATACGGAAAACAGCTAAAATTATATTTGCAAGAAATATCGTAAGGCTTATTTTGAAATTAATAATGAATTAGTTGAAATAGGTGTGAGACTTTTGCAGCTTAGGGGCAAATTTGCCCTACGAAGTGAGGATTACACTCTTCAGATAATTCTCAGTATAACGAATATATGAGTAGCAGGCATATATAACAACTAATAGATGATTGGCAGTGAAATCTAAGTGAAATCTTGAGAGGAGCGCGCAGAATGATAACAGATAAAAACATGTTGCAAACTGTTTTTCAGTTATGGTTGAAAGCTTGGAATCAATTAAAGGGATTTGCAATTCTTTCTAATTGGCTACTTTCTGATACAGAATTACCCCTTAATTATTATTATTACATATCTCGTATTAATGTGGCAGATAATGTAAGAATGCACCAATGGTATAATCAAAGATCATATCTTCCATCTGGTGTTGCTGATATATCAATTAAGGAACAGGATGGTAGTGAAATATCATGCACTGACGCATTGAACACGTCTCCCGTGTCACGCGTCTCATCAAACATCAAACGTCAAACATAATTCTTGAAATTATCAAAAGTCTGTTGAATGACGTCAGCATAAAAGTCAAAATGAGGATAAACGAATTTGAACGTATATTAGTAGGAAGCGCCAACGAAGGAACACGATCATTTTTTCCTGATGAATTTGACTTCATATTAGTTCCTAAACAATTAAAAATTCATATCTATGTTAAAGTTGTTGAGGAATATGAAACCCCTGCACAATTTATCTGCGTGACTCACCTAGTACTGATTATTTTACCGAGTCGTTTACAAGTTCCAATGGACATTTTAGGTTTCTAAAGCTTAAAGAATATTTAGACGATAAAATTACAAATGGCTAATCAAATATATTTACAAACAAAAAAATTCTAGCGAAGATATTTGTTCATTGATTGAGCTAGTCTCGAAAGAAACAAATTTTCACTTTACATGTAAGATGGCGAGGACAGCACTACCTAGATATGCCAATCATTATCGATCGGGTGCCTGTAATTCCGTACGGGAACTATTCTGCAGTACGCAGCTGCACACAACAGGAATGCAGTTACTACGTTTTCAGAAAATCAAACAATATTTTAGCAGATGGGATCGCTATCCAGTGGCCTTTTCTGACGTTGAACAAACACTTATAAAAAGTTACTCCCAAAGTGCACGCGATGGCTTTAAATTGGCAAAAGGTGTGAGATTAGCAATTCTTATAAAGTCTCAGAGTGTTTTTTACTTCGATAAAGAAATCACAAATCTACATGACTGTCTAAAAACCTATATGCTTGAAACATGCTTAATAGTATTACATGCGCGACTACCAGACAGCTTCACTGATTTAGAACCAGTGCAATGGGCACTGTTAATGTACAAACAAATGTTGGAGTATTGTTAAAGAACAATTGCCGTCCCTCTTTGCTGCGGATAATGAAGGAGAAAGTGCACTGTTCCCTTGCATACATAACAATGAAGATATTTTCAATTTCAAAGATGTTCGCTCAGCTTGTGGTGTCACGAGGAGTAATCTATTTGTAATCGCTATTCAATTTGAAGGTGTTCTAATCTAAAGGACTTGAAGCAAAAATGGCGCATTTAAAGTCGTACGAAAATTACTTTTACAAATGGGCGAAACAATAATAGAAACTGTAAGCAGCAATAAAACCAGCTGATGTAAAAATGTGCAGTCAGTTATTGAATACACGCCCGAGTCAAACCGATATTGTGAGTTCGAGCATTGATTTTAGGCAAATACAAAGAGAATTTTGACACAGAGAAGTGTTTCAACATATTGTAGATTCAGATGAATTTAGATGAAGATGAAGATGAAGACAAATTTTTACATTGTAATATGTCGTAAATTACATACATGTATCCATGGACAATTGGCATCGATAGGAAACATTCATGAGTCACATTTATCTTATGTAAAGGACAATAAGTTCCCTTTTCAGAATATTACTTACACTCCAACTAACTGCTTCCTCTTGTGGATCCATATCGGTTGATTTCTATATTGCTCCTTCATTTTTTGTGATGTCAGAAGAAGACGGATATTTATTAAGCAATCGTATATTCTGGTAATAGGCTAGGCTACATGGCGAGTTACATCTTTGTATTGTATAGGCTAGGCTACTTGGCGAGTCGCATCTTTGTATTATGTGGGGTGGGCTTGGGTAAACAGGATGAAACGTAGTTGTGTATTTTGGAAAACTGTTTCTGTAATAAGCAACTGGCTTAGGTAAACAGGAGAAAACATAGTTGTGCATCCTGGCAGAAAGCCACAGCGAAGCGCATGTATCTATGACAAACAGTGGGATTAGGTAAACAGGATGAAACGTAATTGTGTATCCTGGCAGAAGGCTGCATAGCGAGTCGCATGTTTCCATAATAAACAGTTGGGTTAAGTCAACAAGATCAAACCTAATTGTGTATCTTGGGTTATTAAGTCTGCCTCAATTTCATGTATTTTAAAATGTGATATTTTATAAGTCTGCGCTATTATTTGTTGTGAAATAGTTCAGTTTCAACCTGCATTTTAAGCACCATAATAATGATTTTGTGGTTGCTAGCTAGACATGTGAATATGATTTTATTTAAGTAATGACGCATTAACAAACATTTTCCAATATAACTGAGACAAATACACTTTCGTGTGATTTATATTTTGGCTTTCGGGTCATTATGTTTGGAATTAACTTACTGTATTTAAGACAGGTTGCCCTTGATCTTACCTTGCTACTGGCTCAGCATTAAGTAAATCGAAACTGTGGCAACCACCGAAACAATTTCTGTATCAGATCAGAATTTGATAAAACACCACTGCAGTATCTCCTGCGTGAGCCTGAATGTACACTACACGCCGAAGCTTGCATGTTACGCTACTTACTGGAGCCTGTATGTTACATACCTGCTAGAGCCTGTATGTTACACACTACTTGCGAAGGTCTGTATGTTTTTTCTTTATTTGAAGGTTAAACTGTTAGGTTTTTCATATCACAAAGCCACACGCATTCGAAATTATAAAAGAATCTGATTTAGTTGTCTCAGAATTGTCAGTAAGTAGATTCACGTATTCATTTGCTTTGAGAAGTCCTATTAACTGTTAAATCCATAGTTTATTAGCTAGGATTGATCGAGTCTTGTAGGGCGGATTTATCTGCATCCTGTGAACATGAACTATCGTGACATCGAGTGATTAACTAAACGCATTCAGAAGAAGAAAAGGTCGTAAAATACCAACAAGAGCGCTTTCACATTGTTATTACACTTGTCTTGACAGGGAGCTGTTTAGCTGTTCTTAATACCATCCTAGAACAAATAACAGCAGTCTGTGTGCTTCATTTAGCGCAGTTCATATGACTAATCGGCATTTTTTTAGAATTCTTATGCATTGCATTCGAAAGAACACTAACAGATGCACCAAAACGAGAGTTTATTCTTCTTATCTTTCCTCCTCCTCCTCTCCGTCTTCTTCTTTTTCTTCTTATTTTTCTTGGTATTTCTTCTTTTGTTTCTCTTCAATTGGAAGCTTAATATATGACATTGAGAGTAATACTGTTTTAAAAACGAAATTAATGAGTAAAATGAAACCTTATTTGAAAAAATTATTGAAAGCAAAATTATCTCTATTCCTTTAGTGTAAAATTCACTGAACATGGCAAGAGTTTTTCTTTATTTTTGTATATATAAAAAGGAACGCGGTATAAGTTTCAGCTTAGATAGTTTTATTTCATTAATCCAATCGCATAAAATGACCCACTGTATTTCTCTTACATCAGAAAGATTTTCGTAGCTATGTCAAGCCTTGAAATCACCTTTGTTCACCACGTTTGTTTATTGATAAGATTAAAATAAAACTGAAAAACATGAAATTAAACCTTACTAGAAGGAAATACTGATCTTGTCAATAAAACGGATGAAAGAAATCGAAATGGAAAGAACAACTGCATCCTCTTGACAAGAAGTCTGTTAAATTATGACGGGAACAGAAGCAAAGAGTGGATCTGGACATTTTTGGGCTTTATTAGGCCATTCGATTTTGTTATCGTCAAGTCCAACATATGCCCTTTTATGCGTAAGGGGAAATGTATATGCTGATCAAATAAAAAAGTACTAAGAACCTCGCAAAACTTGCCTATACTGTCCTTGGTGTTGTCACTATGTAGGTTAAATTCACCAACCATGATAAAAGTAGAATCTATGAAACTGTCTGATTTGACAGAATATTCAAATTCTTCTAAAAAATCTAGAGAAGATGCTGATTGGGAGGGGGTTGGTCGATGTATCACAATAACTCTATAAAATAAACTTTTTAGCTTAATTTGGAAAAAGACATACTCGAACCTACTCTTCTGTTTTTGCGATAGATGGTTTCAGTCCGGATCACACAACAACAGATATTCCCCCTCCTCCGCCGTTTTGTCTATTGATGACTCATTTCAATCTAGGTTGGGTGCACTCTTTTATGTTCCAAACATCCTGGTCATTAAACCAGGTTTCTGTTACTGCCAATATATCACATTTAACTGTCTCTTCGGAAACGAGACCATTATTACCTAGGAAGGATCTAGCATTAACATAGAAAAGGCGTATGTGTTTTGAGGATGGATTGTTTGATGTAACTAAGTTGCTTCTGTTAACTGTCGTTGGATGTTAGCTGATCGATTTCTTGAAATGACCTCGATAGGTTTATGAGATAAAATTCCTACTTCACAGCTCCCTATTTGTGAATTAACTACAATTGAAGAGATTGGGCTCGATTATTCAGCTATTGACATCAAACAGTTCACATGTAAAATCAATAAAATCCTCAGAACGATTACAAGCTGATCAATTAACATGTTTATCCGATTACGTACTTTAGTCCTTTTTACCCATAAAATAAGAAATTTTTCTGATGAAATACAGAGTTAAATGATACTAAATTTATCCTTATATCATAAGTATATCCTAAGATATGAACACAGTTACTCGCTATTAGAAATATCCAGTCTTGTCACATTACAACATTACATATGACATAAGATGCTTGATCATGCATGTTTACTTGGCACATCAAGTAAAACTCGTATTAGGTAAAACAAAATGTCTTCAACGATAAAATTGACCACTAAAAATGTTATCGACTTTTGCACGCAATGATACAGCTTTTTCTGCAAAAGTGTAAAATGTGTAAATACAGAAAAAAACTTTAAAATCCATTCAGATGAAGGGTTTTCGTTGGACCTTTGTTAATTAGTAGGAGCATTGCTGATTGTTTAATCACGTTCTAGAACTTTTGAACCACAGTACCCTGCCTTCCACTATCTCGTCATTTCTTCCTCTTCCATACCTACATCAGGTAACCCAGACAATATTTTGATTTGCAGAGAACAACAATGATCCGGATGGATTTACAGCCTTTGCAACTGAGAGCAGAATGTATGACGAACACGTTCTTTGTTCTTTTTGAAGGCATTGTGAGTAACTATGGCAACTATTACGAGAGCAGCACAAGTACTATCCACTGCCCCTTTTCTGGTATCTATATGCCTAGTGTAAATTTCAACTCACACCAAGGTAAGACAATGGTGATAGAAATTATGCAAGATGATGTGGAATTACTAGAAGCATGGTCAGATAACATGACGCATGGCTACAACCAGACCAGTGCGCTTGTTGTGATGTTGTGAGTGAGTGTCAAGCCGGGCAGGTTGTGTGGGCCCGTGCAGAAGGAAACTCGCATATTTACGGCAATTTCAAGAGATCCCATTTCTTTGGCTACTTATTACATCGTTTGGATCAAAATTTTAAAGACACTCAAAATTTAAAATATAGATTAAAACATCTTTAATATAAAAACATTAAAACTTACGAAGATTATTTTCTTCAAATTGTTTAGAATATTATAAAAGGCAAGTTGAAATATTTCAGTTTTTGGAATGCTAAAACTAGTATTATGTTGGCAAAACTATTAAAACAGTAAAGTTATAAAATTTGGCCAAAGTAACATATTGTGTTCGTTTCTGTTACGCAAAATGACCCAGCTTGTGACAAGCAACAATCATTTGTGCCTGTACATGCCACCATGACGACGTATTTCCGCGGTTTAGTTTATGTGTTTAACACTTACAAATATCACAACGACAAACAAAAATTTAATCACTTGCGAGGTAAAGACCCATCAGTAACCACAGAATTCTAAATGCTTATAGCAACTGTTCCAAAGTCAAAACATGAGAAACATGCGGGAGTTGTCACCATTTAACCCGGTAACATGTAATATGTTTCAAAGTTCCTTGTCGAAAATTTGAAATACCTTTTCACAACGAAACGTATCAGTAATCCAATAACATGTGTTTTAGGCAAATCAACATGCTTCTTTAACTGAAAAAAGACCTACCACTTTATCTGACAAAATATGTATGATATATTATTCATAGATGATGTTTGTGACTGTTTTAATTGCTAAACAAATTTGAAGATTTTAGTTAGAAATTCTTGACTGTTTTGCATCACAACCTCTGAGTGCTATATGGAAAGATATGGCCCCGTTCATGCCCATTTTTACTATCTTTATTTATAATTTAACAGTAGTTCAGTCCCATTCCTGTAAACTTTTGTCTCTAAATTTGTCAGTGTAGGAATGTTTGTCCACAATCACTGGTGCAGCGCTTTAAGATGAGGTTCTGAGTTTGACATTGTAATTCGTTTGAACACATACTGTGTCCTTCGTACGACGAGAATTAACGTGCTATCTAGCATATATATGAGTAGATACTGGGCTTGGTAATCCTGTCCTACTTTTGCTATATTCACGTAAATAGTATGAATCATCATGAAGACAATTGACTTTCAAGCAACTGGTTGGTAACCTAAAAGCTAGTAGTAGGGAAACGAGAGTTCTGGAACACACCCCTCCCCCAGGGATCGACTATAGCCGGTAAGAAAACTCTGAACAACTATGGTTTTATGACCCCCCCTAGGGGTAAGAAAAGTTTGCGATTTCAGCATAGATATATGTTTCAGACGATTCTGAACAACTTTGGTTTTTATGACCCCCCCCCCTAGGGGTAAGAAAATTTTGCGATTTCAGCATAGTTATCCGTTTGAGACGATTCTGAGCAATTTTGGTTTTTATGCCCCCCCCCCCCAGGGGTAAGAAAATTTTGCGATTTCAGCATAGATATATGTTTCAGACGATTCTGAAGAACTTTGGTTTTTATGACCCCCCCCCCCCCCCCCCCCTTAGGGGTAAGAAAATTTTGCGATTTCAGACTAGTTATCCATGTCTGACGATTCTGAGCAACCTTGGTTTTTATCACCCCCCCCCAGGGGTCGACTGCCACCGGTAAGAAAATTTTGCGATTTCAGCATAGTTGTGACGAAGTCTGAGTGGTATAAAAGGGGATGTATGAGAACATATTTCAACCATTTCAGTTCAAGCAATTGATGTGACAGCAGCAATGGCTGATAGTTCAGACTCACGAGTCTTCTGCCATGAGTGTTATGCAACATTTCTATCAGTGGAATTGTTGGAGTCGCATACATGCACTAAAGATGAGATGAGAACTGTAGTGAAACGTGCTATTGAAGAGCTTGATCGACAGAATGAAGCAAAGAGACGAAGGATGGAGCAAGATTTTTCATTTTCATACCGAGTTCAGTTCTCTGCCATGGATGCAATGTAATACTTCCCTCAATGGATGTGTTTGATGTGCATACATGCACTCCACCTCAGGAAGAACAAATTGTAAAGAGGCGAAAGACGGGGCAAGTAGGGAAAAGCAGAAGGGTTAGTTTTGGTGAAAAACGCGCAGGAGAAACGGTTTGAGCCCGACAATGAACGGATTTACTGCTTGAAATGCGACAGCAAGAGAACCGTATCAAGACACATTTGCTGGAGACCTTAGAACATGGAATGAAATGATACATTGTAGTGCATTCAAGAAAATGACACCAGATGCAGAAGGTGTTATGATAGAACAATTGGATACTGCATTTATCAGCAGTCCAACGTATGCAGCGTACAATCCAGCGGATATTGATCAGGACTTACCAACAGGCTATAAAGAATTGTTTACCAAGTTTGATGAACATGAGCGACAAGGCTCTGGCTGGTTTCTGGATAATATACTGTACATTGAAGTACATACAGCTACGTTAGCACCTCTGGAAGCGAACAGTTTTATCCCGCTGCCGAAGAAAGTGAAGAATACGAAGGGTGTATTAAGCATTCAGAATGATGACAACAAGTGCTTCTTATGGTCAGTATTGGCTCATCTCCACCCTCATAACGACAACCCCCATCGCGTGAATCATTACGCACCATTTGAGAAGGAATTAAAGGTAGAAGGCATGACATTTCCAACACCGATTACTAACATTCCAAGGTTTGAAAAGGAGAACGATGTGTCTATCAACGTGTTTGGATATGAACAAGATGTATTTGTTCCAATACAACTTAGTCGAAACACCAGCGCGAGAGAAATCAACTTACTTTTGATTAGCAATGGCAAGAAAAGGCATTACTGCCTCATCAAGAATTTCAGCAGACTTATGTCTTTTCGATCAAAGCATCATGGTGCAGCTTTTTATTGTTTCAACTGTCTTCACGGGTTTATGCGACAAGAGCTTTAAGATGAGCATCGTGAAGTGTGTGGCAAGCATGGAGCGTAACGTTTATCATTTCCCAAGGAACCTATTATCAAGTTCAAGAATGTTGCTAAACAACAGCGAGCACCGTTTGTAATTTATGCTGACTTTGAATGTTTCACGCAAAAGCATGAAGGAGACAAGTATCAACATCATCGTCCAAACAGCTTTGCCTATGTGGTTGTCAGCCAGTACGAGTCGTGTATCGAAGAGACAATGCCGTGAAAGCCTTTTTAGACCATATGGTCAACGAGCGTGACCATATTGTGCATGGTTTAGAGCTGCCGGTAGATATGGTGATGACCCATGAGGATCAAGAGAATTTTAAGAACGCCATCGATTGCTACATTTGTTATCAGCCTCTAGGAGCAGATCGTGTGAGAGATCATGACCATATCAATGGTAAATATCGCGGAGCAGCGCATAATGAATGTAACCTACAATTTCGACTTAGAAAGGATAAGCAGGGGGATAAAGATTCTTTTATCATTCCTGTGTTTTTCCACAATTTGCGAGGCTATGACAGCCATTTGATCATGGAAGAAATTGGGAAATTCAAAAATGAAACGATTACAGTCATTCCCAACACCATTGAGAAATATATTGCATTCACCATGAGCAATCTGAAATTTACAGACTGTTATCAGTTCATGAGTACCTCTCTACAGAAGTTAGTATCCAACCTTGGGCAGAAGGTAAAGACAATTTCTTACTCACATTCACGATAGCGACCAACAAGATTTACTGCTGAGAAAGGGAGTGTACCCCTATGATTACGTGGATGAGTCATCCAAGTTTACTGAAACACAACTGCCGTCCAAGGACAAGTTTTACAGTCTGCTCAGTGAAGAAGACATCAGCGACGAGGATTATGCGGTGTGGGATACATTCAAGTGTACCACATTCGGTGAATACCATGACCTGTACCTGAAATCAGATGTGTTGCTGCTGGCGGACGTGTTTGAAAATTTTCGTCAAGTATGCCTAAACACGTATGAATTGGATCCTGCCCATTATAATACAGCGCCAGGACTGTCGTGGGATGCTATGCTAAAAGCGACGAAGGTGGAGTTGGAACTGATTACTGACATTGATATGTACCAAATGGTTGAACAAGGCCTACGTGGAGGAATATCTGTGATCACGCACAAGTACGTGAAAGCAAATAATCTCTACGTGTCAAATTACAATTCTGAGATGCCAAACAACTACCTGATGTACCTGGACGCACACAACCTGTATGGCTGGGCCATGTCGTAAAGCATGCCACGACGTGGATTTATGTGGGTGAGCGAGCCTGAATCCCTCGACTTCATGGATGGGGCTGAAGCTGACGACACTGAGTACATTTTAGAAGTGGATTTAGAATACCCACATTCAATCCATGATCGTCATAATCACTACCCAGTGGCTCCAGAACGGAAATGCGTCAAAGTAGAAGAATTGTCCGAGTACAGTTAGAAGTTACGGAAAGATCTGAACATGAAAGGCAAACCTGGTGAAAAACTCATACCTAACCTATACAACAAGAAGAAATATGTGCTTCATTATAGGAATTTGCAACAGTACGTCTCACTGGGGTTGACAGTTACCACATTGCACTGTGCTGTTATGTTTGAACAGAGCAAATGGTTGGAGAAATAATTACCTTGAACACAGAAAAGAGAAAATTGGCCAACAACCCATTTGAGAAAGACTTCTTCAAACTCATGAATAATTCTGTGTTTGGCAAAACCATGGAAAATGTGAGAAAGCGAATAAATGTCGAACTTGTTCACAAAGAAAAGCGGTTCAAGAAACTCGTGGCTAAACCTTCTTTCCACAAATTTAAAATTTTCAACGAAGATTTGACCGCCGTACATTTAGGCAAAGTGGATTTGCTTCTTGATAAGCCCATTCAAGTTGGTTGCACCATTTTCGATCTCAGCAAAGTGCTTATGTTCGACTTTCATTACAACTACATCATTGTCAAGTATCCCAATGCCAAGTTGTTGTTCAGCGACACCCACAGTCTATGTTATGACATGGAAACGGAAGATATCTACAAGATATGCAGCAAGATGCTGACCTGTTTGACACAAGTGACTATCCGTCAGATCATTTCCTACATTCCAACGTGAACAAAAAAGTGCTTGGGAAAATGAAGGATGAGACGGCGGGCATCCCCATTGAAGAATTTGTTGGACTCAGACCGAAAATGTACAGTTTAATGTATGGCGGGAAAGAAAAACATACGGCCAAAGGCATCACTCGAGCTTGTCAAAGACGTATGCAACATATGCAGTATAGAGACAGTTTGCTCAACCAAACCCAAACGATGGCTACAGGACACATTATTCGAAGTCATGGCCACCAGCTTTTTTTCGGAGAAGTTGAAGAAAGTAGCCCTCTCTCCATATGACGACAAGCGGTACGTGCTGAATGATGGCTATTCCACCTTGGCACATGGACATTACAAGACGACATTATAAAAGGGGGGGGGGGGGGAGACACTTCAACGTAAGTTATTTGAGGTGTGGGCACTGAAGCGTTAACATGGAAGTCACAAATCGTAAGAGATCTGCAACTGATATGGATACTCTTGCAGATACAGTGAAAGACTTAAAAGTGAAAAATCCTACAACTACCATCAAGAAATTGAAAATGGAGATGGCACCAACACCACAGTCGTGGGATGGAATGCTTTCTCTAGGAAATGGAAAGTATATCAAGATTATGAAACAAAGCAATGAAGGAGTGGTAAACATTCGCAAATACCTCAGAGATGAGGGGACTGGAAGAAACCGTCCTACGAAAAAGGGTATTTTGCTGACAATACCTGAATGGAAAATGCTGAAGAAGCAGGTGAGAGAAGTGGATAAAAGGCTTCGAAGACAAGAAGATGACGCATAACAAGGTATTATCATCAGGAATGCACTTGTGTTTAACGGTGGTGCTGACCTTGCTGTAAATGATAGGAATGAAGTGATAATAAGTTCTGCTTATCGGTTTAAACCTGAAGTGTGGAAAGACTTTGAAAACATACCGCTTGAACCTGGGTTTAAACGTAGACTTGAAAATAAAGTTGAAGTATTAGTGGTTGAACATGATTCTGACATACGTGTTAGATTCTGGAGAAATCTTTTACAGGATTATCCAGAGGATTATGATGGAGATGTATCAGATCCTCTATATTCGGATTTGATTGACTTTGATATGAAGAATTGGCGCGCAGTCTTACGATTCCTAGAAGCTGCTCACTCTTCACCATCTTGAGAGCATAAAAATACCTTCACAGAATAGGAGACAGCTCATAGTTGATCTGACTGTTGAACGAGATGGAAGACTTTTTATCGGATTATGAACCTATTACAGATGGCTTCTCATTTTGGAAAGTATATCATTCTATCACCTGACGAACAATCCGTGTTGAAAGACCATCTAGAGAAGTTGAGGATACCTGGCTTTCTTCTAAAACTCTCAGAGGATTTAGAAGTGCGTGTGACTGAGAACTCTCTAGACGTGTTTGTACGATTTCGTCAGTATGACGAGCTTGCAGAACGATACGACTACATCACCCTCAACACAGTGGAATGGTATGCTCTGTTACAAGCATTGGATTGGAAAGAACCTGACGCTTGAATTCAAAGAGGAAGGAGTGCAACTCATGCGGGGCACCAAGTCCATGGAGCCGACACATCCCATGTGTGTTATGGTGATGGGCATTGACATAAATGATCATGGATATGATCTGAAACTGTCTGAACACGAAGATGTTAAAATGATAAAGTTTGGTAATGAACAGTGTTATGCTAGTTTTCATAGCATTTACAAACGTGGATGTAATGTCTATGATACATATATTAATTTAGATTGGTATGAATGGCATTTGTTTATCGATGTATTGAATGTGTTTGTAAAATAAGTGTTTTGAAATGTAAGTAATTCCTCATGCTATGTGTTGAATAAAGAAGAATGTAAAATAATGTATAACACAATAAAAAGAAAACTTGTATAGAACTGTCCTGTTTTTATTCATAATAAATGAACATTGGCAATTACCACACTTTAACTTATACAACATCATCAAAATAATGTCTATATACAAAATCCTTTACCTGTTATGAGTGACATTTACTACACCTTAACTAATACAACATAGTGATCTATATACATCAATAAAATAATGGTTTATAATGCCTATATACAAAATCTTTGACCACAAAATCACCATCACTTCTTCTCAATACATCTACAATATCAAACATATTATAATCTCTGGCTCTATGTAGTACATAATATACACAATAAAAACCGCAAGTATTGGATAGGGACTGTTGCAATGGTATGGAATTATACACATAGTCATTACTTAAAAACTTTTCTAAACGATTATCTATAGGTGCAAGTCCATAAGAGTCAAAATGTTCCACAACTTTGACAAAGTACACGGCAACCCAATGTTCGCCAGGTTCATCATGATCGTCTGTATTGATGACACATAGGCTCCTTGCTGTAATGTTGGTAGTTAATCCATGGGGAATACTCCGTGGAATAAGTCTTTTGTCATGACATCACGGGTTAATATGGCATCTATCTGCTTCGTGTTCATGACTGGTAGTCGAATTAAATACTGCGATTTGCACTTATTTCAATGATGTTGTCGAATTCAGCACACACTATGACATTGACTGTATTTTGCAAGGCACCTCCAAAATTCATCTCTAGCCGCAAGTTTCCATGCTTGATAAGGGCGTAATGATCATCATCATCATCATAATCAGGTGTTAAGTCGAAAGAAAATAAAGCATAACCTCTAGGCAAATCTTCCCGTTTTATGGTGGAACTTTTCTCACCATTCAATTTATCAAAAGATTTCTAAAGAGTTTCAAAAACATCAAGATATTTTCCCTGATTTATGTTCAGCTTGTGAGGTTTGGATAGGATTGGTTCGCGATCAGCATAAAGTTGCATGTAGTTCAGATCAAAATGTTTTGAAATCGTATTGATTTCTCAACACTGATCCAGCAAAGGATTCATTATGAACCATTCCAATGACAACACGTTTTGGTAATTGACCTTTCACAAAAGATTGAAACCCAGCGGGAATGGCCAAAATTTTACATTCTTTTCTGGTAATAAGAAACTTGGCAGGACTTGGCAGGACATCAATGCATCTGCATGTCCTAACTGAATACCTGGACTAGGTCTTACTTTGCGAATGGTTAAAAACGCATCTATAACTTCTACTTTGTAACCATTATTTGCAGCCATTAATACATATTCATCTTTTTGTCTATGCAAACGTAATTTCATACTAATACCATTGGGAAGATAACGATCCTGCTCAAACAAATCTACCCTTAAAACACCAGTAAGCATAAATTCGCGGCTTAGACGTGTATACGAATAACGATTATGTAAACCATTATTTCCTGCGTCACCTATTTCATCACCATCAATATTTACATGAAAACCTGTTATATATTTTTCATGATTGGGTCTTTTCACCGCATGAGCATTCATTGATCAAGCAGTATCTTTATAGATGAGGCGCATAGAGCGCTCAGAATTGAGACTTTCTTCCGAGTCATGAATGAGATGAGATATGATACTGGTATAACCATGGGTATTGTTACTATGTGATACCAATCGATCATTTAGAAATAATTCAATATTAGACCATAACCCATTAAACAAATCGTTGATACATGATACATTATCATCTACATCACATGGTGTTCCATCAGCCTTTACAATGCGGCATACAATATGAAGTCTACTGTTCTTTAAATCTAGATATTCTTCTGTACTCGCAGGAATGTAGAATTCTATTGGAGCATCCTCTCTAATGGTAGTGAGTGGTTGATAGTCAACATTATAACTTTTTTCTACAGCAGTTTGCGTTGGTGGTATGTGAAACCATTCTAATGGAGAAAGACTACATTCACAAGAATGATTATGAATTAAAGACATGTTTAAAAAATATCTTTCTTATATTTTGTTGATGTTATCCGTTTAGCTGCCTTTCGCCTTCTGACAGGTTTTGTTGGTTGCGCTTTCTTTTGTCCTCCTAACACATCACCAATCACATGCTGTGCTACTCGGCCTGTAACATCTTTCGCGACATCTTTTGCAGCCTTTTTAAGATGTGGCGCAACGATTTTAGCCCCTACTTTAAGCAGTGGAACAGCTTTACGAGCCAATGATGCCAGTATTGAACCAATACCATCACCATATTGCATTCGCGCTCCTTTAAATCCTGGTAGATCTCCACCCACTTGACGGAGAAAATGGTTGTGGTATGCAGATGGATCGTGTCTGTATGCTTTCATAACGCTGTTGGTCGAAAATGAAGTTTACATATGACTTTCTCGGTTTGAAATGACACATTATGATCTGCGTCATCCTTAATATTTATTTCTATCGTGTCAAATTTTGATGTGTTCACAGGAACATAATGAGGTTCACCATAAGTTTTCATGATAATATCACCATCATGACCTTCAATGGGAACAGAACGTAGCAAAGGAACATAATAATCTCCAACAACTTGTGGTTCGCAAATACTGCAGTACACATAAAGTGTGTAAAACCCTTGTTTCACATCTGCTTTGTGTTCAGCAGGGCCCGATTGTCGATACCATTAACCTGGTATAAATCCAAAAATTTCAGCTAATCCAGTAGAAAAGGCAATATCATAATCATTTTTCAACAAAATAAAAACCCGTCGTCCAATTTTATCATACTTTAACTGAATTGACCTTGCATCTATAGATTGTTGTAATTCTTGATTTGTTGCACTACATATCTCTGGTATGGATCTGTAGTAACCATATGGAATGGTGACTTGATGAGACGTATCATCTGATGATTTCCTATATATAATGTAATATTCCATTCCATGTCTCATGGTTGTCCATGTATGCGGATATTGAATTTCAGCTAAGGCTACTTCATATTTTCCTTTCAGATATATGGTTCGAGGCATACGAATTTGATAAGTAGAAGTCTTATTAGTAGGATAATAGTTCATACTATTGCTGGGCAAAGTAACGTAAAAACTTGTTGACTCCATGATGACTAAATCGTTTATGTGATGTAGATAGACTGAATGTGTATATAAATTCTGTCTATCTCACGTCGTCTTCACTGTCTCCATGATCTATATTGCTGTCTACTACTTCTCCTTGACAACAAGCACTTACACACCTGATTTTTACAGGAATATTATTTTTATTTTCATTGTCTTTACAGCAACACCATAACTCTTTAAACCATGTTAAAAAATTTCCCATCCTTCTGGAAACAACCTTTGTTGACGCTGTTTTATCTCTGTTGCAATATCTTCACGAGTTGTCTTTTTGCCCAAAACAGCTTTTGGGATATTAGCGTCTACAATTTCCTCAATGAACTGATTCCAGACCTGCGGCGGTTCTCGTCATTCTTTTCTTCTTGTAGCAACCAATGCTTCTTTCAACAAATCAATAATGTTGTAATTCTCAATGACATCTCCAGTTTTCGATACGTTCAATAAGTTCATTTTTATCTGTCCATCTCGTACCATGTTTCTTAAGTTCTGCCAGAAGTTGTGTTAGTTTTCCATGATATATAGGTTGAAAATAGCTGAGAAACTGTTGCGAATTTTCTGATTTTGCTGTACCAGATGATGTGACAGACTTTTGTCGTTGTTGTTGTGATTGAATTGTTCGTAAATGACGACCAAGAAGTTGAGACATTTCCATTGCCTTCTCACGAGTTCGTTTCCCACGTAAAAGTTTATTCACTTTTGTTTTGATTCCACCATCTTTTCCCTTCTTTTCCAACAACATTTTATATTCATATTCAGGAATGAGGATCATTTTCAAAGTATGTTTCATTTTAGCAACAACTGAGCTAGCAAGGGTAATGCAAATTGGCAATAGCTCCAAGGAATCCTCCTTTCTGATTAATCAACTTCTTCTTTCTTCGAAGTGATATCTTCTTATCTGCTAGAGTGCGAAGGGTATGACGCTACGCTTGAATTCCTTATACCTTTTTGAGCTTAACGGTAAATGTCCTCGCAATATATTCAAACAAATTTCAAACAAGCTAGTTAATTCCTCCTTCGTAGCTTGCTGTAACAAGGATTTACGTCGTTTAGGCCCACTGCGTGCAAGCAAGTGAAAAAAGGCTGGTTAGTTTGAATACGTTTAGACATCTTGGCTGCGAATGGTCAAGTGATTTGGTTCTTGCTCATACGCTACTTTATCAACATATACATAATGTGTATCTTTTGGTAAAATGCCTGTACGAATACGCAGTTGATCATTTGTCTTTGGTTTTAAATCAATGAATAAATAGCCATGAGGTTTACTGGTAGCATCTTGATAGGCTTCTATGAGAAAATGAGATTTTCCAGGATACATTTGCCGCGCTAATGTACTTATTTGTTGACTGTCTCTAGGATTTTTAAACAGAATAATGTAATGCGTATTCAAACTAATATTTTGCATTTCTCTACCATGATGGAATAAATTATGCACAATAAAAATAATGCTGAGATTTTGATGGCTGCTGCCAACACTAAAGAGACGTGTCATACGCTCATCACTATGACATTTGGTCATTAAGTCATCTATGATGAGTAAGTTTGTTTTTTTCGGGTTAAAGCGTTCTTCAATGTCCTCTGGAATGCCTTGGTAAAATTCTACACCTTTCATTCCCTTGTACAAAGGTTGATCTGCTGCATAGAGCCATAAAATGGTTTTTGGAGAGGGTTTAATTAACTTTTGTTCTAGAATTTGCTTCACCAGAGAAGTTTTACCACTGCCTGCAGGTCCAGAGACCAAACATGTGAATGGATGCTTCATTTTTGAATGTCTATTTCTTTTACCCAACTGTTAAATTTCTTTGGCCAGCCTAACCACTTGACAAATAATTCTTTTACACCTCGTATTTTTCGTGTTTTTAAGACCTGTTCAATTCTGTAGATGGATTCAATATCTTTTGTAGCAGCTTGCAATTCTTCTTCATAGAAATGACCATCAATATCTTCGCCTAAAAAGTCTTTCACACGATACAAGTGTATTCCTTGCTTCTTGTAACGATGTGTGGTAATGAACACTTCTTGTGTCCATTTTATATGATAATCTCGTTGAAACATGTATTTCAAGTGAGAAATGCGAACATGTTGACCAATTTTAAATTTTTTCTTCTTCTTTGGTTTCAATTTCAATTTGTCTACATACATATACTTCCACACTTTAGATTCATTTTCCTTTCGAATATCTGCAGGAGCATACTTATTAGGGAGAGAACCATGTGGTCTATGGTTGTAATTGTATACCAATTCTTGAAGGATGTCTGCATACCGATAAGTTTGATTATGTAGAAAATACATCATTCCCTTTAGAGTACGAATGACTCTCTCAGCAAAGTTGGCTTTAGTTTCATTCTTTGTCGTATAAGCATGAATTCCCTCATTCTTCAAAAATGTTTTTACCCGTCTGTTTTTAAATTCAGTTCCTTTATCTGACCTTAGAGTTCGTGGTCTTCGACGTGTTTCTGAAAGATCTTCTGGAAAGCTTGCATGACGCTGGTATGTGATTTGTGAGGTATTGGCTGCACCCACAAATATTTCGAAAACACATCAATGACAACTAATAAAAAGGGTTGTCATCGTTATAAGAGGCTATGTTTCCCATGTCAGCCAAATCAATATCCCACATGTCATCAATACCGCGTGTAATGACACGTTGCCTTTTAAACCTATATTTTACAGGTTGTAATAAACTGAATGCATCTTGATTCTGTAACCATGTCTTCACTTTGGAATGAGTAATTGGTTGATCATGTTTTTTTAATATGTGATAAAGTTTGTAAGGACCGGCAAATGCACCGGGTTGACCAGGTTTAAAGTAAATATTGATCAAGTATTCCTTCCACGTTGACATGTTAACACTAAATGAAAACCACTTGTACACATACCTTACATTTTATTTCACCTCATACCTCAATCAACATATCTTACATTTTATTTCGTTGTCCAATCAACACATCTTTCAGGTTTTTATAAATTAAGTATAGACACAATGGTGTGAATAATTGGTGTCCATTGATCTTCAATGCACACTAACCAACTACTTAATTCATCATATGTTAAAGCATTTAACCCATACTTCTCACAACGTTTATTGGCATTGTCTAACACTTTATCTAAATGAATATAATATTTAGCTTCATTCCAATATGTATAGACACTTGCGAAATGGCAAGTATGTTCTTCACACTCTTTATTTTGACAAGCAAGACATAACAAACATGCAAATTTTTTTACAGCTAATAACATTTATAACATTTCGTCACAATATGTTTTTTGCACAATATGCTGTTTCAATGTAATGTCCGCCATTATACAGCAATATACATTAACCACTCTCTCGCTTCATCAAACAGGATCAAATCGAGCAAAGTGAAATGCTGCTTCCACATCAAAATTCTCAGCTCCGTCAATGCCTGAAAGCGCACACTCTTTGATGAAATCCTCGCGTAAGTTTGACAAGTTCAGCGCTAAATGAGCAAGTTCCCAATAGATGCTAAAGTGTTGTAGTTGTTGTTGAACAGACCCAAAACGTTCCAGTTCAGTTAACATGTAGTCCACATACTTCTCCTTAAAACACGTTTCTACATCCATCCTACATGTTCATTAGACACGTCTGCACACTATGACGGCTGGCGAGTAAATGATTTTCAAGAAGGTGATACTGTTAGCGAACCACACTTGATACAGAAGTTGTCTGGTTCACACATCTTACAATTGTACTTGTGACAGTGACAGTCATAATCACTGGCATATCCACAAGCGCCGCAATATTCACAGGTAAGTTCAAGCTGATTTTGCACGTTCATATTCTCCAATTCAACTTCAGCCAGTCTTTTCTTGGATAGTTTTGATACCCTCATCCGATTATCCTTTAGCAGTTTGATGACAGTTTTCACACCATGGCATTCTGTACGTGGCTCAGGTTTGGCGAATAAGACTGAGTTGATGTTATCCAACTCCTGAAGTAGGGTCTCCCATTCACCGTCATTCATGTTGATGTAATACTTGTATTCTTTCCCTTCAAACAGCGATGTGCGCACAAAACTCACATAGCGCATGTCTCGGTATGAAATGACTTCAAGCCACTTCGTCTGCTTAGTGAAGTCTTTTACCTTGGCGATATTTTTAATACCTTTAAGAGTCATCCCAAACTCATTAACATGCACATCTAAAATGCACTTTAAAATCGCTCTTGAATTTGAATCTTCATTTAATTTAACTCTGAAAGGGTTAAACCTTTTAATTCCCAATATAACATATTTCTGGGAGTGTGTTTTGTGGAATATATGGATCCATTCTTACTTAATATGTTATTTAATAGTTGTTGACATATGTGCTACAGGCCAAGGCCATAAATGCTGCAGGAAAACATGCACGCAATTAAAGTGCCAGGAAGTGATAGTTATTTTGTGCCAACATTCATGCTCAGCTACTCTGCAAGACAAGATACCTGACATACATGTTTAGCTACTCTACGACTCAGCCAGACAAGATGCCTTAAATATATGCCCAGCTACTCAGCGACTCGGCCAGACAAGATGCCCAACATATATGCTCAGCTTCTCTACGACTCAGCAAGACAAGATGCCTAACATACATGCTCAGCTATTCTACGACTCAACAAGACAAGGGCCAAAACATGCATGCTTAGATACTTATTGACTTGGCCTCAGAACGATGAGCTGGCTAACATGCATGCTCAGGTAGTCAGAGATGCAAGACGAGATTTCCATCATAGATACTCAGGTACTTAAGCAATCAGCAAGATGAGATGACCAACATACATGCTTAGGTACTCAAGGACTCAGAAAGACGTTATGGCTAACATACAAGATCAGGTACTTAGAGATCCAGCACGACGAGATTGCCAACATGCAAGCTAAGGGATTTGGTGTCTACAAGACGAATGACTAACAGCTTCGAGCCATTTATCATTGTAGTATTCCTTTTGTAGTATTACTATTGTGCACTATTCACTGTCTTGTTTTCATTTTCACAAGCATTATTATTATTCTTACTTGTATTGCTATCATTATTATTATCTTTATTATTATTAGTGTACTATGGTTTATTATGTACATATTATCAATAATTAGTTTTACCAGTATTGCATAACGGTGATTGTTATTTAGTCAAGTGAAACGAATGAAGCGAAAACAATAAAAACAAAATATTTTAAAAGATAAAAATTTAAAAGCTGTTGTTATTTTCAAGGTAATTTGAAAGCCCACCTTTGTTATTAACTCAAGCAGGAATGAAAGGGGGGAGAAATGCTACTACCTTCGGTTGTAGATTCACACACGAATGGACTATTTGGTTATGTGAAGGCCTACAGAGAACTGATTGCACAGGGCATGTTCAACCACGTCACTAATATTGCGTTGTCGTGTGGCAGCGGCGACACAATGGCTGGATTAGCGAACCACTTAGCAACCAACTCTAAAATAAGGTAAGACCGATCGTAGGCCAACAAAGTTGTAAGGCTCGTCACTTGGTAACAAAGTCCGTAATAAAATAATATAAATCAACGATGTAGAGTAGGCCACGGAAATACGTTGTCATGATGCATTGTGCAGGCACAACATGCTACTGTAGCCAAATTTTATAATTTTACTGTTTTAATATCCTTGTCAACATATTACTATTTTTAACATATCAAAAACTTACAAGTTTTACCTTGCCTTTTATTATATTCTAAACAATTTGAAGAATATAATCTTTGTAAGTTTTAATGTTTATTTTAATGTTTGTAAGTTTAATGTTTATTATATTAAAAATGTTTTTAATCTTAATTTTAAATTTTGAGTGTCTTGAGTAATTTCGATCCAAGTGATGTAACAAGTAGTCAGAGAAATGAAATCTCGTAAAATTTCCGTAAATATGCCACATCCCATCATCATCTTCTCTATTTTTCAGAAGAATTTGAATATTCTATCAAATCGTACCGTTTCATAGGATCTCCTTTTATCATGGTTGGTGGCTTTAACCTGCATATTGACAACGCCAAAGACAGTGAAGGCATCAGGTTTTGCGAGCTTCTTAGTACTTTTTCATTTGATCAGTATATAAATTTTTCCTTACAAATAAAGTGGCATACGTCGGACTTGACGATAACAAAATCAGATGGCCTAATAAAGCCTCAAGATGTCCAGATATGCTCTTTGCTTGTGTTCCCGTCATTATTTAACAGACTTCTTGTCAAGAAGATGCAGTTGTTCTTTCCATCTCGATTTGGTTCGTCTTATTTATTGACAAGGTCAGTATTTCAGGGTTTGATATAGCCAAGAAAATCGTTCGGTCTGATGAAAGAGAAACACAGCGGTTCTTTTTATGCGATTGGGCTAATGAAATGAAACAATCTAAGCTGAAACGTTGACCTCATTCCGTTGTATCATACAAAAATAAATAAAACCTCTTGCCATGTTCAGTGAATTTTACACTAAAGGAATAGAGCTAATTTTGTTTTCAATATTTTTTTTCAAATAAGGTTTGATTTCGCTCATTAATTTTGTTCTTTAAAATGTATTACTCTCAATGTCATACATTAAGCTTCCACCTGAAGAGAAACAGAAGGAGAAATACGAAGAAAAATAAGAAAAAGAAGAAGACGAATAAGAGGAGGAGGGCAGATGAGAAGAATCAACTCTTTCTTTCTTTCGAATGCAATGCGTAAGAATTCTTTGAAAAGTCGATCAATTATATGACCTGCGCTAACCGAAGCACACAAACTGCTGTTGTTTGTTCTGGGATGGCATTAAGAACAGCTAAAGAGCTCCCTGTCAAGAGAAGTGTAATAACAATGTGAAAGCCTTCTTGTTGGTATTTTACGAATATCCTACTTCCGAATGCGTTTTGTTGATCACTCGATGTCACGATAGTTCATGTTCACAGAATGCAGATAAATCCGACATCCGAGACTGGATCAATTGTAACTAATAAACTAACCAGTTAACAGTTAATAGGACTTCTCAAATCAAATGAATACCAGTTATCCAATCTATGTGAATCAGATCAGATTCTTTTATAATTTCGAATACGTGTGGCCTTGTGATATGAAAAACTTAACAGTTTAACCTGCAGATAAAGAGAAAAAAAAACATGTAGTGGTGTTTCATCAAATCCTGATCTGATACAGAATATGTTTCGATGGTTGCCACAGTTTCGGTTTAATTAATGGTGAGTCAATAACAAGGTTAGGTCAAGGGCAACCGTTCTTGAAGACAGTGATTCCAAACATAATGATCCGAAAGCCAAAAAATAAATCACAGGAATGCGTCTGTTAATACGTCCTTACATAACTAAATAAATAAATAAATCACTTAGGGAAATAAACATCATATTCACATGTCTAGCTAGCTACCACAAAATCATTATTATTGTACTTAAAATCACGTTGAAACTGAACTATTTCTTAACAAATAACAGCACAGACTTATAAAGTGTCACATTTCAAACACATAAAATTGAGGTAAATTTTATAAGCCTAGATGCACAATTAGGTTTCATCTTGTTGACTTAACCCAACTGTTTATTATGGAAACCTGCGACTCGCTATGCAGCCTTCTGCCAGGATACACAATTACGTTTCATCCTGTTTACCTAAACCCACTGTTTATCATAGAAACATGAGCATCGCTGTGGTCTTCTGCCTAGATGCACAGCTACGTTTCATCCCCGTTTGTCTAATCCCATTGTTTATTATAGAAACATGTGACTCGTTATGTAGCCTTCTGCCAGGATGTACAACTACATTTTTTCCTGATTTCCTAAGCCAATTGCTTATTACAGACACACGCCACTCGTTGTGTGCCTTCTTCCAAAATACACAACTACGGTTCATCCTGTTTACCGAAGCCCAACCTATATAATACAAAGATGCGACTCGCCATGTAGTCTAGCCTATATAATACAAAGATGCGACTCGCCATGTAGCCTCGCCTATTACCAGAATATGAGATTGCTTAATAAATATCCGTCTCCTTCTGACATCACAAAAAATGCAGGAGCAATATAGAACTCGACCAATATGGACCCACAAAAGGAAGCAGTTAGTTGGAGTGTAAGTAATATTCGGAAAAGGGAACTGTTTTTAGCAATGAAAATTACACTGTAGGACATTAATTTGGCAATTAATGCATGTGTATCCCACAGATGGCATTCCCTTATTATTTACTGACCCGTAGTCAAAACATCTATATTCTACAAGTGATCTCACAGCTTCAACATTTCCATTAAGACATGCATAATGTGATGGTGTCATTCCTGAACGCATAGGGCTCATTTTCTTAAGCCTTTTCTTACCTAGTAGGTTTACAAAAAGTCGAACAACGTCTTCTTTTCCTTAAAGGCATTAACACCAGTTGGAGTTTCTTCATTGACATCTACTCGTTCATCATTAAAAGGAGATTTATTATTGCAAACGTTGAGAACTGTATTGCATAAAACAAAGATGGCACATATTTCCCTCAAAATAATTATTATGGTACTTAAAATCAGGTTGAAACTGATCTATTTCTCAACAAATAACAGAAAAGACTAGTCACATTTTTGCAAGTTTATAATTGCACACGTTAAGAACTATACTGTATGAAACCACAAATATTGGCCGGGAGCGCACGGATCGGTATCTGGCTTAGGCAATAGATATCTTACAATAGTTTCAAGCTTGCCACTATGGATCCACAAGAGGAAGCAGATCGTTAGAGTGCAAGCAATATTCTGAAAAGGAAACTTATTGTCCTTTACATAAGATAAATGTGACTCGTGAATGTTTTTTATCGATGCTAGTTGTTCATGGACTCATGTATGTAGTTAACGATATAATACACTGTATCAATTTGTCTCCATCTTCATCTTCATCTAAATTCATCTGAATCCATAATATGTTGAAACACTTCTTTGTGTCAAAGTTGTTTTTTTTTTGCCTAAAATCAATGCCTGAGATGAAGCTCGAGCTCACAACATCGGTTTTACTTGAGCATGTATTTAATAACTGACTACTCATTTTAAAGACCCAACGGGGACTATAAAAACAGCCCTTAGCCCCTCCCATTTTCTTTATGATTCTGGAGCTCAACGAGGCAACATCATTTCCTAGCGTACTTCTTTAGCGTTTTATCTCAATATTTTGACAGATTTTGTTAAAGTAAAATGGTCGATGAGTTAACAATTACTTTCTAATCACACTAAAAGTATTTTTACGACTGTTTGAAAAGAGTTTACATGAAAATTTAACTTTAAATCATATCACAATTTTAAAAATGGCCCAACCTCATTGTAAATTCCACGTGTTTTACGCGACCTAATTGTTGCTTGATTGACGCTGTCAAAACATTGACCCATTGAAGCTCATTGTCCAGCATGTTATAGTGAGCCACTTCCAGCAAAATCGATTTCACAAATTTTTCCTTTCAACTCCTTTGTCTAAGCTGGACTCACAGTGTGGATACAAATTGGCTGCATAAATTAACTGTTATCTTCAGTTGGCTATTTCGCACATCGCACAAAGACGTTTATCTTAAGGTTGTAAAATCTATGTAAATTTGATTGATGGCCTTCTCCAAGAAAGTGAGAAAAGGGGCGGACTCGGTGCCATCGCTAAAAGCAGCGTTTACAGTTGGGCCTTTAACATCAGCTAGTTTTATTTATTCTTACAGTTTGTATTATTGTTACGCCCATTTGTAAAAGTAATTTTCGTACGACTTTAAATTTGCCATTTTGCTTCCAGTCCTTTAGATTGAGGGCAATTGTTCTTTAGCAATGAACTCCAGCATCTGTTTGTACATTAACAGTGTCCATTGCACTGGTTCTAAATCAGTGAAGTTGTCTGGAAGTCGCTCATGTAATACTATTAAGCATGTTTCAAGCATATAGGTTTTTAGGCAGTCATGTACATTTGTTATTTCTGTAACGAAGTAAACAACACTTTGAGGCTTCATAGGAATTGCTAATCTCACAGCTTTTGCCAATTCAAAGCCATCGCGTGTACTATGGGAGTAACTTTTCATAAGTGTTTGTTCAACGTCAGAAAAGGCCACTGGAAAGCGATAAATTCAATCTTCTAAAATCTTGTTTGATGTGCTGAAAACGTTGTAGATACATTTGTGTTATGTGTGGTGGCGTACTGCAGAGTAGTTCTCGTACGGAATTACAGGCACTGAATCGATACTGATTGGCATGTCTAGGTAGTACTCTCCTCGCCATCTTACATGTAAACTAGATATTTTGTTTGTTTGTTTTTTCAAGACTAGCTAAACCAATCAACAAATGGCTTCGCTAGCAATTTTCGTTTGTAAATATTTTTGATAAGCCATTTATAATTTTATTGTCCAAATATTCTCTAAACATTAGAAGCCTAAAATGTCCATTGGAATTTGTATACAACTCAGTTAAATGATTGGCACTAGCTGAGTCACATTCTTCAACAGCTGCAACACAGACATGATTTTTTAATTGCTTAAGAACTACTATAAAGTCATATTCATCACGAAAGAATGATCGTGTTCCTTCGTTGGAACTTCCAACTAATATGGGTTCCAATTCGCACAGCTTATCCTTAGCTTTGACTTTTATGCGGACAATTTTCAACAGACTTTTGATAATTTCAAGAATTAATTTCTTTCCAGACATTATCTCATGTTTGATCAGACGAATGACAGTGCTCAATGCGTCAGTGCATGAGTGTCATCATCATCCTGTTCCTTAACTGATATATCAGCAACATCAGATGAAAGATATGACCTGTGATTATACCACTTCTTATACTGTTCTGCTTCTTTAATTTGGTTGTGTGTAAAGCGAAACATTTTTCCGAATATAGATGTAAATGTCTTCCAATTTAGCCGAAAGATTTAAAACACTAATCCAACGATTTTGTAGCGTTTTCAGTAAAGTGCTTGGATTCAAGTTCTTTTGATATTTCTAAAATAAGCATTGCATTCTCTTATAAATTGTCAAGTACTGAAAAATAAAGCATGAAATTTGTTAACTCTCGCCGAGTTGTCCCACAGCTGTAAATAAATCGCAAATTTTCATATTGGTACAATCTTGCATAATTTGCCAAAATAAGGGGAAATTCTGTATCGGAAAGTAGCCAATTAGTAGGATTTGCAAATATCTTCAATTGATTCCAAGCTTTCCGTCATAATGGAAAAACACTTTGCACCATATCTTTACCTGTTATCATTCTGCGCTCTTTTATTAAGATTTCACTGAGAATGTCTATTCATGTATTTCTCAGTATCCAGACTAAGTAAATAGACGACATTGGATTGCCGATTAAATAAAGCGAAATCCAAGAGTTGTAAAAGAGTTGTACCGTTTTCACCGTTATGAATATCTTCCAAGAGAAGTTGTGTAAGTGCTGTGGGCGACTTTTCGTGGGATAATGTCCTAGACATAAGATAAACACATTCTTTATCGTGTAAATTCCCGTGCTTTTTGAGCACTGGAAATAACACGTGTAAAACATTAACCTGACATTTAATGCATACGTATCCAATAGATTAGTCAAAGCATTCATGTTCTAAAAGGAGTCTCACAGTTTCAACATCTTCATGATTACATGCATAATGTTATTCCTGAACGAGTACGGCTCATTTTCTTAAATCTTTATTACCTAGTGGGTTCAAAAAGAGACGAAAAACGTCTTCTCTTCCTTGAACACACCATATCATAAAGACATTAACACCAGTTGAGGTTTCGTCATAGACATCTACTCTTTCATCGTTGAGAAGGATATTTATTATTGCAAACGTTAAGAGCTGTATTGTATGAAACAAAGATGGCACATATTGACCGTGAGCGCATGAATAGGTATCTGGCTTAGACAATAAAAAATTTCAATCTTGCCACGTATGGCGCGTGAAAGTGCTGTACAACCGCAAATGACCTGGTTGATTTCAGTGCCGAGATGTATCAACTGTTTTACCAGTCGTAAATTTTCTTCAATCGCTCCAGGATAAGAAGTGGTAAACTTTCCTGTTCTTCAGCGATAACTTGTCTAACCTATAACCTATGACCTATCTAATCTCTTGTCGTACTGTTCAGTGAATGCCTACCTGTTGAGGCTTTTCTCAACGACAAGTATATTGTAGTGCATGCAGATAGTGACGTATTTTTCTTATTAATAATAATTTTCATATTAGTATTAATATTAATAATAATATAGTATTTAAAGCTATGTTCAATATTCCTTTGACTGATAATTCACACAAAAGCTTCTCGCAGTCGCTTCAGTGTTCAGTATTATGGCAACCTATATGTCTATGTATCGTAGGAACCTTCTACTGCAGCAAATTCCTCTCTAATAATCAAAGAACATAAAGAGAATTAAGATCTTGGGCCTCCTTAGCATCCTATTCTCTGTGTTTTGTTTACTCTGCATTTGCACATCATAATATGTATGGCTATGCTGCCACTCCAAAAGCTTCTATATGAGTATCGATATGACTTTTATCAGTGGCAAATCTGTCAGCAAAGGCCAATGTCACTGATCTACAGGCTGATTATTTGGAATTTTCTAAATTATATACTGTTCTTAGTTTACACTGAATTTGTATTTGGCTATCTCATGCGTGGGCTTGTACTGGTATCTGCGTCTGCAAATCATATAGTGGTTATCATATGTACCTGTTAATCGTATAGTCGTAATCATATCTATATTCCAATGGCAAAGCCGTTATTATATGTAACTGCCAATAATATACTCGGTGTCATATGTGCCTGTTAATGGCATATTCGTTATACTGAAAAAATCTGAACAGCGTAAACCTCACTTTGTAGGGTTGATTTGCTCCCAAGCTGCAAAATTCCACTGCTTCAAGCCTATTTCAACTAATTCAGTATTAATTTCAAAATAAACCTTACGATATTTTGTGCAAATATAAATTTAAACTGTTTTCCGTATATTTTTTTACTCATTGAGAATTAAACATATCGGTGTACTGTATTAGGGTTGGAATGATATGTTAGATGTATTGCTTGGAATTTCAAGCCAAAGTTAAGTGTCCGAAAGTTGCATAAAATTAAAATAAAGAAATATCAATTATACTATATGTAAAATGTGCACGAAATGCCGTGTATGTTGTGCACACCTGCATGTGTATGTGTGAATGTGCATGTCTGTGTGTGTTTCTGGGTGTTCCTGTGTGTGTGTCGGGGTTGTTGTCGGTACTACTGTCTTGTGGTTGAAGGTCAAATAAAATTGACAAAACTCAGTTGTCTAACAGGTATTCGCCAAACTTCCCTAGTCTAATGCGTTTGCATATTGTACATATCTGCAATTATGTGTAGGTGTGAGGGGTTGTTGGCTCTACTGTCTACTACTGTCTTGTGGTCGAAGGTCTAATAGTTCCACAGGTTTCCCCGATTCTAAAAAAAACATCTAGTCCCATAATATATAAGACGGGATCAAAAGTTGTGTCCCCTATGTAAACAATTCGTATGAGGTTTAAAAATTATTGCAAAATTGTTTACAAAGTAATAAAACCGGCACATAAAAATGTTTGAGGAAAAGGAATACATAAGAGTGACAAAGTTGGTAAATATAAGCAAATTAAATTACTTTGTAAATCATCGAAACATTAAAATACATAGGAATGATAATATTTGTAGAAATATACAAATAAACTTTTTACAAGTCAAGCTAACAACCTTTATGAGTGTATTGCTTAGATATAACAGCAAAAGAGCTTTAACTACAACATCAGTTTATTTTCGATGCATTTTTAGACACTTTGAACATTAAGATAGCTTCTCCACTGAACCTTCTTTAGAAACGTAAAATTCATTGCCAAGTTTATCCCATTTTATTCCCAAGGTAATACAACATTTTCGTACCGATTTGGATGTGCATGAATGTAAAGAATAGGAAAAAGATTATCTAGTGCAACTGATGTCCGTATCGAAGTAACATATAATAAAATTTAGCTGATTGTATCTTCTTCGGAAAATTTTGCGTTTTCAAGTCCCTTCAAAATATATTTTGCAAAAATGAGTTTGACGCGACTACTTTTATTTTTAGAAATAACAGGCTTTGGCTTCTATTATTATTATATTATTATAGAAACATTTATATAGCCCGTTCATCAATATTAGTTCGAAGGGCTTCACAATATATAACAATGATCACATAATAGTCAAAATTGATTTAAAACATTACTAAAGTGTGACTAGAATTAAACATTCCTAAAAAAATGAATAAAATCACTAATACTGAGATAGTCAACACTTGAATTCCTGAGTAAAAAATGAGTTTTAAGCTTCTTCCTAAAATCAATAATAGTTCCAGCATTTTCTAAACTTTTTGGAAGCTGATTCCATAGAAAAGGTCCTATACTTTTAAACGCTTTTGAGCCATAACAGCTTCGACATTACAGCTCATCTAACAAAGTTTTAATGATGACCTTAGAGTGTGATTGTGACTGCTTCAAGTCAGGGAAGCTCTAATTCTATAAAAGACAATATTATTATTTACGGGCATATCATAGTCTTCAGGCATTCAATTACAATATCCAGTTCCGCCCTAATGCTCTAACCGATAAATTTAAGGCAATTACTTGCATTTGGTACTCTTTCCCCATGGTTATTATTTTTCGCTACTCGCTTTTTAAAAACAAATGTGTGACACCCTTATTGTTCAGTGAATAGAAAACATAAGCGATATTTACAAATACGTTTTATAAGGTTTATGTGATATTATTAAACGCATAATTGCTATAAATATGCAATGATAAGATTCTTAGTCTTTCGTTTTTATTGAAAAATATATATTTTAAATTGAGAATTAAGCGGTTATATCTGTTTTATTAAGCTTTAAATTTGCTGCAAAGCACTTACTTCCTTGAGCTGGGAATAGCATTTTGAGTGTTTTTATTTCTTGTGCTATGCCAGCATTGAGAAGAGACGATGTGAGGATGCGATAGAAATATTCTTTTCTCTAACACTCTTTCTTGTCCTACATTAATTCAAACATATATTTTAGCGTCACTCAGCCATTCATCTCTGTATTTTCTGTATTGCAAAATCTAAAATTAGTATTTTGTATGCATTTTTTTTGTCTTACATCAGAATTAGAGCGGAGATATCACATGATGTTGCGATAGAATTCATCTTTTGTATAGCATTCTTCTTTGTTCCACATTAGTTCAGATTTAGTTACTATATTCGTTTTGTTAGCATTTTCATTCAGGAATTTGCACAGCTCACACGCTTGGTATTCCCAGTAGGCAGTTATTTTAAACGAGTACTTCCACATAAAGTAACGTTGGTACAAAGAATCATGTTTATGTAATTTCAACATATATTGAGCTAGATGTTTAGGGGAAGTAAAATTACGAACATCTATATACGAATTTGGTGGGAGTGATTTTTCATAATTAGCTCCACCTAAAACCACAGGAACTACATGTAATCGCAAAATTTTCCAAAGTTTCTCTGTGCTGTAATCGATACACAGGTTGTTCTCAAATGCCAAGTAGAATTTATACTCCCTTGTCAACATCTTATCACAAGTATATCTGTTATCTCTGAGGCATTCTTTTGAACCACATTTGCCGTAGATATCAACTGAAATATATTTTTGGAGTTGTCTTGCATAGTCATCACGCCCGCTCGCAGCATTGCAGTGACTCACAAACCATGCGACTAATTTAGTTTTTGATCTTATCAAATCCATATCAAAGTTGGTAGATTCACTTTCCAGTTTGATGGTTTTTCCATAAGGAATGAATATACTGGCCGTAGAAAGATATGTCATTGTTGCATTGAAGATTTGTTTGAATTCCTCCCAACTAAAATGAATTTTAATTGCCACTTTTGGTGTTGGTTCAATATTGTAAATAATCCACTTTTGCCACAATGGGCGATTCTTTGCCCATACGTTAACATATTTAGCGTCGAATGCGGAAACCATGACTACATCTGAAGTTCTGAATGACGATTTATTTTTAGTAATTTCACAATTAGAATAAGCACAGTCATGATTGGTAAAATATTTGCGACCTTCAATTGGTAGCCACGTCTTTTTAAAAAATGTAGTCATTGGGTAAATTTTAAATATTTTTTCTTTATTACCTGAACGAAAATTTAAATTGAACCCGCCTACGAGATCAACGCTATCATTATTATCTTTGAACTTTAAAGCTGTAGCGTTTTTGTGCATATCGTTTGTTTGCCTGGTTATAGTCTTATTTATATGAATTCCGTTTGAAAGAGAGTTAACCTTGTCAGATACCGATCTTGTTTTCTCATTGATGGTGTCATTTGGTGTTGTTTTCCAGACATTGTGGATTTGTTGGTCTAGATTTATCTCACCTGTTTTCGGTATTCGTCCGCTCATTGCGTCATATAATTCTGTTTGCAAAGTTAACTTTCCTTTCTCTCCGGTCACCACAGTTAAATCGTTATTCCTGTCATTATTCGATGGTTTCGAGCTCTGAACTACATAGCCGATGACATTGTATTGCCTAGTTTTCCAGTTTTGCAATTCATCCATGTAACACAAAACCAACAAACCACATCCTAAAGACAACAAAGTAATATATGTTGAATTCATATTTTGAAAATTAATGCTAAATTATAGTGTTGCCTCGAATATAGAATATTCAAACCATTTCAACGAAATATTCAGTACATCTAACGTGTAATAAAATCCCTTTCTACAAAATAAAAAACTGTAATAATGAAATGCATGACACGAATCAATTTTTTTCTGATTCATGTTCTACATCACCTTGCTGTTTTCTTTTGATTTCACAAGTGCTTTTATTTTGTTGATGCTAGAATTATAAATCTATCATGGAAATGCTACCTACTCAATGTCTCTTGTGTTTAGCCTGTGAGTAGATTTCATTGATATTTTATTGGTATTTTGGTTCTTTTCAATAATGTCTTTTACTAATTGATCGCTTACAGAGAAATTAAAATCTGTCCTTCGTTTCGCGCGTTTTTTTTTGTTGCCATTTTGTGTCCTTTTTCGCCATGTGCTAAAACGTACTAAGTGTTCTTAGCTGCTAATTCAAAAGAAGTATCGAAAATTCATAACAGATTTAACTTTTTTGTAGCGTTTCAGATATACAATATTACGTTATAGTTCCTAGCGTTTTTAAGAGCGCCTTATATAACTCTTCATATTTTGGTGCAACAAGGGACAAGGGCATTACATTTTAGGTCAATTAACACAATGGAGTGAACTGCTTTAAATTTCATAAAAAAATCCTTTAGGCTCAAAGGTAAACTTACATACATATGGAAGTGAGTGACAGAGACAGCAGTGTTTCGCAAGGCTCAGGCCGAAGTGTGCTTGAACATTTTTTTTTAGAAATTACTTGTAATCAAAGAAATTTGTTGAATTAATATACAGTGATATTAACTTTATTGAATTTCCTAGCAAGAATTTTGTGGCAACGGGTTGTAGAGAGACGGACAAAGATACAGATGCCCGAGAGAAGTAAAATACACTTCTCTCAAAACAATCACGAAAATCAAGAATCAAGAAAAGTTCCATTACTAACCATTGCATCATGGAAGGTATCTAAAATGTCTTCAGGATAGTCTACTAACTGTTGTTGAGAAATTGTTGAGAAATCAGTGAAGAATTTTTTAAAAGATTAACGTTCAGATAGTATTTTTGGGTATGGCTGGCATTTCATTAAATTTCTCTTTATAATAAATTCCCTGCGTGTTGTACATAAAAACGAAGAGTACAGTACTTTTCACTGTTTTTATGTTCTCGCGTAGTGATAGATTAATACGAACAGTACAATACAAAAACAGTACAAAAACAATACAATACAATACAAAAACAGAACAGTACAGAAATGAACGTATGGTTTTTATTTTTTACTTGGAAAGTGGAAGCGAATAACGGGAGAATCAGTGCACAAATAAGAAGCTAAAACTTTTCACACATATATTTCTGAAAAAGCTCCCAAATTACTTAAGAGAGGTCATTATGGTATGAATTTTCAAGTGTAGAAAAGAATGGCAGATACATTGCATGTACACGTAGCACAATATTTCACAGCATTGCTATTTATGAAACAGCGCTGCCATTACAACTTGGTCACTTTGTTTAAAGTAGTTGTGGCGTTAGAAACCTAACAAAAACGGAATAGCTGCCTACCCACGTCCTTGTAAGTGTCAAATTGAATATTCACTCATATTGAGTGACGAATGTGGCTAAATAAATGATATTTTGCCAGACATTTCATCATTTATTGCATCATATCTGACAAATTCTTAAAGCCTCTCACGTTGTATAATGGTGGCAAACATCTGGTATTTTGGAGTAAGGTTTCAAAGACGAAATAGAAGACTAGAAGGAAACATTACCCGTAAGTAGTTGCTATAAAGTAGTGATAGAAGAGGACCCCCGCGGGAAGTGAGCTCGTAGCGATCCCTCTCCCTATTGCGTCTTCTTCATCAGTGTACTAGGAGGAACTCTAGCATGGAGTGAGCTCCTAACAATCTTTCTCTGTAATGTATCTTCTTCATCAGCGTACTAGGAGAGGAGGGTTTAGCATGGAGTGAGTTCCTAGCCATCCCTCTCTCCGGTGTATCTTCTTCGTCAGTGTGCTAGGAAGTGAGCTGCCAGCAGTCCCTCGTTTCCAAAATCCTCTGATTTTGCCAAATCTTTGATATGTAGTCTACCAAGAATCATATAAATCACACCGCGCCCTCTCAACTAAGCATTAAGAGATAGTAAAATAGTTTGTTGTAAATATATTATAACATAATAAAAATATCACTGAGGAAGGGTATTCCTCGAAACCAGTCCGTTAGAGTTCTCGCTATTGCCCTACAAGCTGCAAACGACTTTCTTTATCAATAGAATGGAATCCATAGGTAAATCACTACTTTAGCCGCAATTCCAGAAAATTGTACCCTCAACATACAGCTACTCCTGCAAAAATTTAATTTTGTAATTACTTAAAATTAATTTTAAATAAATAAATTTACAAAAAATACAGCAAGATATGAATTGTTTGCATGGCTTACAATGCCTTGCTTACAGCACTTGTGCAGTCAGTTTTGTGGTAACGGAGAATTTTTATAGGATAATGAACAGATAATCAAATATGAACAAAGTTGATTGAAGACTGTACTGGATCCACGTGGGGTGGGACGAGGGAGAGTCCAGGAGTTGCAACTATAAGCCCTCCTGCAACTTCGAAAAAATAGATTCTTAAACTTTTGTGTTTGCGCCATAAAAAGTTGAACTCCGATAAATTTTGCACCCCTTCTCCATTGATCAAAACATGTGCCTGCCACTTATGAGTAAACAAAGCTCCACAGTGCCTGCTCATATAAACCTTAGCAAGGTGAACAAAATCTTTATAAAAATACAGTCCGTAAAATTATTCCAAAATAGGAAATAAACTGCTTTTCGTGTTATTTATATTTTATTTGTTTGCTGAACTGCACGACGTATTTTAGTAAGCATCAATTTATTCATGTATTTGTGTCTTAATGTCCGTTGTGTTCAACAGATATTTGCTCAGATTGACTAGTTGTTTTCAGCTATTTGTTGAACTTATTCCGACGTGTATTCAACTGTCTGCGTTGTATTCTGACAGTTCAACTAACTCGAACAACTTTCAAATCTTTTTAACGCGTTGGATTCAACTAACATTTCTGCACCGGCCTGCGAACGTCTACATTTGTTTTACGAAATTACAGCAATATAATAAAAGAACAAACGTTTCTAAACATGCAAAGTAAAATGGCAAAACACACAATAGCTTACATTGAAAAGAAACATTTAGTGACATTTACTCATGGCGACATCAGGGGGTAAGCAATTATGTTAACAAAACAATTGCAGCAGCAACAAAAGAAAATGTTCAAATGATCAGAAATGAATGGTGTGATTTTCAGTCACGAGTTTGCGAAGACGAAAGACGGGAGAGGGTGAGGGTTGTGGTAACTTGGCTGTGGATGTGCGCCACGAACGATCTCCTTTGCAATCAAGATCTGCGATAGTTTCGCTTCCACATTTAAAATGCAGCGACATTTTGGATCTTGCTTCAAACACAGTTGGAACTCTGCTGGAAAACTTTGCGAATATTTCGAATTCTGATCTATTGCGCACAAAAAGCTTGTAGTGTTTCCATTAAAGAACCTACAGTTGCGGTTTAAACTGCAATCTATTCGCTTTTGTGCCTAGAAAATCTACCATCTTCTAGCTTGGTATACTGTTTGAATTATGGGAACTTGTAATTTTTTCGCACGTCACAAACATGTCAAACAATCCCTACCCGAACTCTACTTCTACCGTTCCCGCCGTCTCCTCAACCCCAACCTGTGACTAGTGCTGGTTTGCAAACTCTGAGCTTCATCAGTTTTGATTAACGATTTATGTTTCTTCATATTCACAGTAATTAAATTGTGACCTTAAGTTACATTGTAATTTATTGAAATCGCTCATTAAAAAGAGCAAACAGTTTATTGTATTAGCAGATAATATTATAATCATTTTTTTTTTCGAAACCTTTGAGCCAGGAAAAATGAAGTAGAACACAATAATGTGATTGATTGAATACTTAGATCTATATTCGTTTACATTAGCAAGAGAATGAAAAATATACACAGGCGCTACCTCGACTCGCTCTTGTATCTTAGTTTGATTTACAATTTGTTTCTGCACGAGCTGCGAATTAAATTATTTTTGCTTTCAGGTATTACCACAATAATTATGGAGCGTAACAGAGGAAGGAAAGTACTGCAAATAATACATATGGTTGTGTTGGTAGTACCGACTGTTGTGTCACATAGGAGTGAGGAAGGTTTGTTTATGTTTGCTTAAGCTTTACTGTATCGGAACGAGTATTCAGTTAAAGGCAACATGAAAAAAATGAATATGATTAATTTTTAAATAAATATATAGAACTTAAAAGCGGAATTTAATCATTTAAATAATTACCATTTTTCACTCTTTACTACATATCACTTTACTAAAGAATATTCCACAGCATTAGGTTGACGCTTTTACAATACCTTGTGATAGCCATTACATAAATCTTTTGGCATGACGTATATTAAATCTTTTGATCTTTACTAAACCTTACGATATTACTGTTTTCTATGTTTCTTACACGCTTAATACCAACACAGATGTGCTCAGCGGGTGAACAAATGCCAATGTATTAGAATGTTTCTACTGTTAGCTGGAGGAAACTCAACTGTCACAGAATTCTATCGTCTTTCCGCCCCAACTTAAAAAATAAAAAAGGGATTACTATTATTTATAGAGGAGAATGATGATTCTAGTGAAGAGTCAACGCCAAGTGCTGCCCACGTCTTGGCGACGGGAAGACGCATAAACATCCTCGATTCCTACATGAGTTAAATTGACATCGGCAATGGTGATGAGAAGGAAACGGTTATATTTCTGCATGGTAATCCTACTCAGGCTTACTTGTGGAGGAATGTCATTCCCCATGTGGCCCTTGTAGCGCGATGTGTTGCACTGATTTAATCGGAATGGGAAAGAGTGGCAAGACTGACAGCCAGTACAGGTATTCAAGTGTCACTTCTTCACAGTCTTTAATTCAATCACCTATACTTCAGTAGGGATTTAAAGGTTAGCAGCATCTAGATTTGGTGTACACATCCGGTTGATTGGTGGATGATATATGATAATGGAGTATATTGTTGCTCTTGGATGTACTTTGCTACTGATAACACACTGACATAATACTGATAACACACCGATAATATACTGATAACATACTAATATCATATTGATAACATACCAGACTGCACACGTTTAGTTTTATTTTATACCAGGTTTGTGGATCATTTCAAATATTTAAGTGCCTGGATTGAAGCAATGGATCTTCCAGATAAAGTACATTTGGTTCTTCATGACTGGGGTTCTGGATTGGGCTTTAACTGGGGTAATCTAAACCGAGACAGGATCAAGTCAATCACTTAAATGGAGGCAATCATTCAAGCATTTCTAACATGGGATGATTTCCCTGCCGATTCTTTTGAGCTTTTTCAGGCACTTCGATCGCCAGCTGGTATGTTACATTTGTATCGAAAAATATGCTAAGATACATGCTACATTCATAGCTGGCAAAAATTAGGCTACCTGCAGATTGTGTAATTAAATCAGTTTATATACGAATCCCTACTGAACATATGAAAAAAGTCGGAAGAGGTGGCATTGAGGTCAGACTTGTTAAAAAATCCCTAAAGCGTAGTGATAATATTGGACAAAGGACCCCCTTTTGGCACCAAACGCGAAGTGCAGCTCTGTAAGACACCTCAACCCCATTTTATGACATTTTATGAAGTACTGACTAAATATAAACCCCCTTTCAACAAACAATGAGAAAGTCAAAGAACAGAGGTATTAATAATAATAATAATAATAATAATAATAATAATAATAATAATAATAATAATAATAATAATAATAATAATATATATATATGTATACATATATATATATATAAGTGTCATTCCAGCAATACGGGGACCATTTTTGTTAAAAAAAACCCACAGTATTAGGGAGACCAAAAATTTAAGGAGACCAAAAGTAGGCCTCCTTAATTATTAGCGTGTTTAAACGTTATGAAACTGCACAGTAAACAAAAAACGAATGATTCTATGTGTGACGGAATAAAAGGCCAAAAGTGGAAAACACCCATTTATTGAAAACGCGGTTGTCTGTAAAACAAACAACAATTTATAAGTACAATGCAATAATAAAAAAATACAACAATTCACTGACCAAACTCACAAAGGTAAACTTACGACCCGAAACTCGTACATGAAATCACTTCAATAATTACACGACATAACTCCAATTATTACACGGGATAATTTCACCAGTAACACGAGGTAATATAAAACAAAATTTTATATTTACCGACTATGCGGGCCTTAAAATCCCAAAACAGCTTCTCCTTTAACACACTTCAAAGAAAACTGACACCGAGATACACGTGGTCCAGGAATTTATATTAAACAAGAGAACACGCTTGACTGATCAGTTGCAATATTGGGAGCGGGAAACGCATGGGAACCACAGCAAAAAGACAGGCTTCAGACTTTCAAAAGGAACCCTTTGATCACTATAACATGGCTCGCCATAATTTTGTAACGCGAATTAAAAGGTCTACACATAACGCATTATATAATAAGAACGATACTAGCCATAAAACACAACAGCGGCTCCCACGGCCGGAAATTAACCCCTAACGCTAATCTGTTGCTTCTACCAACAAAACAAGTTTGTGGATAGGCCTATCAAGAAAAACCACCGGGCGCAAACGTTTACCAGTTTTGTCTAAATGCCCATCAGCTAGCATTAGTTTCACGCTTCGTACAAGTCCGTCGGGAGATTTATGCACACGTGCCACCTTGCACAGCTTCCACATACTTCTATCGATTTGATCATCCTTAATTACGACGATGTCGCCATTTGGGACGCGCCTTGTGCCATTTGGGACGCACTTGCAAAAGGTGCATGTATTCTTTGCGCCATCTGGACCAGAACTGATCGACCATGTATTGTACACGCCTCCACCGTTTTACAGAGTATACGTCGTCACGTATAAAATTACCTGGTTGAGCGATGGAGGGTATCTAGAATATTCCTAACACTCCGGATCATCCGCTCCTAAACGCCACCCATGTGGCTGGCTAGAGGGGGGTTCATGCGAAACTCAAACTCACACCCATTAGCCAACAGAAACTCACGAACATCTTTGTCGTCTATTTCGTTCAAGGCTTCCTTCAGCTCACGTCGGGCACCGACGAAGGTAGACGCCCGGTCTTATCTCAGCAATAAAATCGGGCCTCTTACTGCTAGGAATCGTCTTAGAGCGTTGATGAAGGAGCTTGTCGTAAGTGAATGAACCAATTCTAGATGCACAGCTCTGCAGGAGAGACAGGTAAAGACATAACACCAACGCTTGACTTCCTTTCGTCTTTCTTTGACAATGAAAGGACCACAGTAATCCACTCCGCAAAAGTTGAAGGGAGGACTAAACTGTGTGCGATCAGAAGGCATATTTGCCATTTGTTAACCTTCTGCAGATAACGCAATGATAGATGAACTTTGATACTGCTGAGTAGCCTCCTAGAATCCAAAATCCATTGGATCTAACTTCATTGAGGGTGATACCTCTTACTTGGTGAAGAACCTTTCTATGGTAGTGGCTGATAATCAGCTCTGAAACGTGAGCTGACCTGGGAAGGACAACAGGATGTACATTGGATTCTGGCAATGAAGACAGCCGCAATCGACCACCAACGCGGATTATGCCATTGTCCACAAAACAGTCCAGTTTGCGAAGCGAGCTATTGCTTTTAACTGGTTCCTTCTTAGACAGGGATCTTATCTCATCTGCAAACGAATGACCCTGTACTAGCTTGAGGATCTCAGTCTCTGCCTCTCTAAGATTTTCTGCGTTTACAGACTCGTACAGTGAGAGCGCAGGACGGTTTCGGATGCCGACTCGTACTGTAACTCCTTTAATTGACCGCAACAATGAACTTCGAAAATGAAGTATCAACGCAACCGCCAGGATGAGAAGTGGTCAAATCTTGGAACGTCGAACGCGTCGCGAGTCGTGTTACAAAACACTACGGCCCTTTTGACTTCAGGGTCATCTTTCGCCACAACAATCTCAGTCTTAGGCTCAGGTAACAAGCTTCGCCATAAAATCTCTGGTTCAGGAAACCATCTCGACTTCCGAAGTTCTTCAACGAAGCAGCCTCTGGAGGCCAAGTCCGCTATGTTCAAGGTACCGGGCACATGGTGCCATTGGTCTACACTAGTGTAAGTGTGAATAAGTCCGACGCGATTGGCAACATAGACGTGAAAACGCCAAGCTTTGTTCTGAATATAACCCTATAAGACTTTACTATCCGTATAGAAAAAATGCTTTACGTCCGAGTACCGCAGCTCAGACTCTAAGAACTTTGCTGCCTTGGCTGCCAAAACTGCTGCAGCCAGCTCCAAGCGGGGGATAGTTATGGGCCGGATTGGAGCGACGCGTGATCTTGCCATAATTAAAGTCACATTTGGGTTTTCGTCCTCGTCCACTAATCGTAAATAACTACAGAATCCGTAGCCAGTGGACGACGCATCGCAGAAATGATGCAGCTCAACATATTTCGTTACAAATCCCTCTGGTTTGACACATCGTGAAATTGGAACATCTTCTAGCTTGCCGAGATCGGCCAGCCATCGCTGAAATTGAGAGGCGGTGTGCTCCGAAACCTCGTCATCCCAGTCAGACCCTTCAATGCAAACGTGTTGCAAAATGCGCTTACCAACAAGGGTATACGGCGCAATAAAACCTACAGGGTCGTATATCGAAGCCACCGTTGCTAGAATACCACGTCGAGTCAGCATGCGCTGTTTGACAAATGTTTTGAATTTGAAGACATCGGACTGAACGCACCATTCAGTGCCTAGCGTTCGCTCGATTGGAATATCTTCAAAACGTAGATCTAGTTTGTCGACCGTGGGACTGACTCAAGTACCGCGGGCGAATTGGACACAAACTTATGAAGTTCGAGTCTGTTCTTAGAGCATAACTGTGTAGTGCGCTGGACAAGACTTATTGCAAGTGTCGTCGTCACTGACGGAGATTAGCCCATCATCCACGTAGAAGTGGTTGTGCAAGAAGTCGCGCACATCCTCTCCAAACTCCTCAGAGTAATCTGTTTTAGTCCGAAGTTACTACACGAGGGGCTACTGGATGCCCCACATATGTGTACAAACATGCGATACACCTGTGGATCCCGACTTGTGTCACCGCCTGGCCACCAGAGAAATCGAACAAAGTCACGTTGAGCCTTTGGAATCCTAAATTGATAAAACATTTTAGTTATGTCACAACTAAATGCAACCGGCTCTTTCCTGAATCTCAACAGGACGCCTAACAAGGAGTTTGTTAGATCTGGACCAGGTAATAAGGTGTCGTTTAAAGACATACCCATATAGCGGGCATTGCAGTCGAACACCACTCTGAGCTTTTTATTTTGTTCGTTGTACACCCCGTGGTGTGGGATGTACCATACCTCTGTGGGATCGTTATTACGAGGCTCAACAGGCTCTGCGTATCCCTTCGTCAACATGTCTTCCATGTGTACTGGGATTTGTAATCTGTATTACTATCCAGTTTAGACCGATGCAACCTTTTGTCAGCAAGAGAACGGTTGTTACTCAAATCTGGCGAGCCGTCGCGGAACGGTAAAGGCATGACGTAATGGCCATCCCGGTCTTGTTGAATGTTACTGCGCATTGTCTCAAGGAAAGCAAGATCATCACGAGACATTCCTTGTTCTGCAGAAGACGAGTCCTTAAAATCCGCCTCTAATACTGCAACGACATCACGAGGGCATATGGTTTCTTTAGCGCTACTCTTGAGTACTAGTTGAACCGACTTTGATTCCATTTCAACTCCTAAAACTTGGTGGCTAAACCCGATCGGATCGTTCTCCTTGCTCCTGTGGTCAATAACTCCAACGATACCCCAGCCCAGATCAGTGCGTTGGGCAAAAGGGCCGCCCGTCTCGGAAACTATAACCTCCCTAGGAGCCAGAGCCCTGGTGCAGTTGTAGCCTATCAACAAGCCTATCTCCACGTCTGCAACAGGCATTAGCAAATTTTCTATTCACCGTAAGTGTGGCCACTTTCTGGCCATAGCAGAAGTGGGTATGTGTGAGCGATCTGCAGGCATCACGTTCCTTGTGTAAACCGGCGGAAGAGGAACAGTCGCTGTCGAAGCCTCTGACCGTTAAACCGCTAACCTTTTGACATGCCACTTGTTTATTTTCAGCCAACATAGTGGAGAGAGAAAATTTCACCTCTGGTCCTGACACACTCAGTTTGGCACACGCACGGTCCAATATAAACGAAGTATCCTCTTGCGTGTCCAGGAGAGCATAAGTGAGTTTTTCGTCGTTCGGCGCACTGTGAAGGCTGACATAGACAGGCACTATCATTGAGCTCAAACTAGCTGCCACTGTTGATGTAGCACCGCTATGGGTGATGACCACGGCTTGGATTTCACCTTGCGGAAGAAAGGGCGGAACCTCAGGTTGCAGAGCAGTACTGTTGCTTCTTGTCTTACCATTGAAATAGGCCTGCCATCTGTCGTGAAGTGCTGTTGGGTGCCCTTTGTTACATATTTCGCATTTCGCTTTGCCCTTGTATTTCTTCGAAACGTGGCCAGGTGACAAGCAGCCCCAACATAACTTGTGTTTGAACACAAAGTCCTTCTTTTCAGCCTCGGGCTGAGAGACAAAGGATTTGCATTTCACCAACCAAAGTGGTTTCTTTCAAACTAAGCACCCTTGGGCCTTCTTAGATTCCACAGTATGCGTTGTAGACCTTTTGTCTACTTTAAGCAACCTGCCATTAGGTAACTTCGACTTAGTGTCCTCCGATTTGTGGCCACTATTTATAGCTGTGAACGGCTCGTTGGCGATTTCTGACTCGTTGTGCAAGAACTGCACAAAGGAGGATAAAGGTGGAAAATCCCCCTTGTCGACAGTCCATCTACTGACCACGCGCTTCCATCGTTGGATCAACCATTCCGGAAGCTTCAACAACATCTTGCGAATCTCGCGAGGGTCATCTATAAACCGTAGGCTGGGCATAGACTCTTTGGCTACCTCTAGCTGACGTAAGTAATCTACAAACTTACGAAGGCCTTGGCCGTCACGGTTTTGGATCTTAGGCCAGTCCTGAAGCTTATCACGATAAGCCTCACTGACCACAAATGCGTTTCCAAAACGCTGATCCAAGTGTTTGCATGCAGCAACAAAGTAACGCTTCAAATAGTGGAGTCGCTCTTCCTCAGGAATACCTCTGCTAGACACTAAAACCTCGAACGACCTCTTCCAACCTCTATACGAAAGTACGTCACCGCTAAACATAGAAGGTTCTGGAGGAGGTAAACGTGACAGAGATAACTGGGAACACAGAGCACCAATAATTTCCTGTTGAGTATTCTTGACATGGATCCCATCACTTTGCTGAACGAGAAACTGGGTACATTTCTCCTCACTAGAGACTTGTTGCATACCGGCAATGGATTCTCCTAACGACTGAAGTCGGTCTGCGCCACTGACCACACTTTGGAACACTTCAGCCCCAACATGAGAACCTTTGACGGGCTCTGATCCACGATCCGAATCAGCCCGTACGTCAGCACCGCGGACGGATCCGCGCGCTGAACCACGTGATAAACTGTTTGGATGTGCAACGACACGACGAGATGAACCGGCTTGACTGCCGACTCTGAAGGATTGGCTAAGATTCGAAATTTTCGAATTCACGAGATTGTAGAAGGTATTGCCTTGTTGTTCGATAGACGAAAGAAACTCGTTGTCGGAATCCTTGATGTCAAAATCGATTAATTCCATGAGTTTGTTATACTCGTCGGAAAATTCGTCTCATTCGGCACAAAACTGTGCTTTAAAAGATTTCAGCCGATCCACATCTTTCTCGGACATACAGCCGATTCGAACGCTCTGGCGCGTTTGAGAAACGTCCGAGCAAAACCCTTAAACTGCTCATCTTTGTAAGATTAACCCTTTTCAGTATGCTGACGGACTTTACATCCTCAGTAAAACCACTTCGTCAGGGAAGCCGATCATAGTCCCTTCCACAAGGGGGCACTCACCATCTTGACCCGAGACCGACATCGTTAATTATAGACTATAACGAGCGACTTGCAAAGACAAACTAGTGTACCTACCTAATAATTTACATAAAGTCACGATAAGCTTACGTTTCTGAACTGAGTACGGTTTTTGAAAGTTAAATCGCAACGTAGGGGGCCGATCAAACTATGACCAAGCAGTTTTAACCAATTCATCGGGACCGCAGCGCTAACACTCGACACTGGGGACGTTAAAGGGAGGAACCTTTTATTAAACAACAACTAGAGCCACACGATACCACGATGTGAATGCACCACGGTGCACCATACACTTTAGAATTAATACGACTTAAAGTACGAACATGTGCCTCACAAGGTCAATGGCACCACGGTGCACCATACACTCTAGTTTCAATACGACTTAAAGTACGAACATGTGACCCACAAGGTCACTGGCACCACGGTGCACCATACACTCTAGTTTCAATACGACTTAAAGTACGAACATGTGACCCACAAGGTCACTGACACCACGGTGCACCATACACTCTAGTTTTAATGCGATGTGAATGCTCGACCATGTGACCCATAAGGTCACTGACATCACGGTGCACCATACACTCTAGTTTTAATGCGATGTGACTTGAGACGTTCAACCGGTCAGGCAGTTAGGTTTTTCTAATAACGTCATTTTTACCGCCCGTGTGATGGTGGGTGGAGTGAGGGGGGAGGGGGAAGGGGTGGGGTGGGTTGATGAGAAACTGGCCGCATATAATAATAATAATTATTATTATTGTTGTTGTAAGTATTGTATCAGTTTGCCCTTATAACTCGAAGAAATGAACCAACGATAGAATCTCTCTTACGACGTCATAGCAGCAAAACTTTTAGGGGGTATGTGTAAGTGACGGTATTCCATGGACACATAACGGAATATTTAGAAACAAATACTTTTTTAGTCAAAAGGACTAAATTTTAACGAAAATTCTTAGCCCAGAAGATAAAGTGTTTAAAATATTAAGATATAAGTGCCTTTGGAACGATAACCATGTCCAATTCACAAGAATTCCATGGAAAGCCATGGTTTTCAGACACCCTCTCTTCCTGACAATCAATATCACACCTTGTTTAATTAAAGCCGACACACCAGGCAGCTTATTGACAGATTCCATTCACCACAAAAAAATCAAACCAAATCTAAAGGCACGGGACCAAATCTAACATTTTGAAAATTAAATAAAAAACACGAAAAAAAAACATTAACCAATAAAACACAGTTTGTCAAATTCTGATAAAATATGTCCACATTTACCTCAAGTAATGTCCAGTTCACAAGAATTCCATGGAAAGCCATGATGTGTGCTTCAAAAGTAGAATCAGCGTCCCCTAAACTGTCTGAGGCGATTACAGCGCGGCGAAACTGTCTGGAGTCGTAATCGTAGCGAGCGCGCATCGTGATAGGCACGAAGAAAAAGCTTGGCGACATCTGGCCGGCCTCATGAAGCAGGTTAGCTGCACATCGGATTTATTCCGCCACGCACGGCATGGTCAGTCGGCAACTATGTGACGGAATAAAAGGCCGAAAGTGGAAAACACCCGTTTGTTGAAAACGCGGTTGTCTTTAAAACAAACAACAATTTATAAGTACAATGCGATAACAAAAAAATACACCAATTCACTGCCAAAATCACAAAGGTAAACTTACGGCCCGAAACTCGTATATGAAATCACTTCAATAATTACACGACATAACTCCAATTATTACACGGGATAATTTCACCAGTAACACGAGGTAATATAAAACAAAATTCTATATTTACCGACTATGCAGGCCTTAAAATCCCAAAACAGCACCGAGATACACGTGGTCCAGGAATTTATATTAAACAGGAGAACACGCTTGACTGACCAGTTGCAATATTGCGAGCGGGAAACGCATTGGAACCACAGAAAAAAGACAGGCTTCGCACTTTCTAAAGGAACCCTTTGATCACCATAACACTATGGCATAGCGAATATAATATTTTTTGTTTTAAAATTAAATTTGTGTGTTGCCACTTGATTACAAGCTAAAAAACATATATTATTTATTCCAAATGGTCTCCGTAAGTGCTATATATAAGGCATGGTACCCCCTATTGCTGGTTTCAGATCTATATATATATATATATATATATATATATATATATATATATATATATATATATATATATATATATATATATATGAAGTTAAGTGTGAAAGAATCAAGAAGGTACGTCAGTCACTCTCCGTGGAAGGTAAGGTAGTCATTTTACAGTTTTTTCTATTCTTACAGGTGATGAACTGGCCCTTCAGAATAACATTTTGGTTGTCTTTCTGCAACAAGGCGTTATCCGTAATTTTACTAAAAGAGGAATGAAGATTTATAATGCCCCGTTTCGTCGTCCTGGTGAATCACGACGCCCTACTTTGACATTCCCAAGAGAAGTTTGCATTCTTGCAGAAGGGCCGCAGGATGTCTGTGAGATCGTGGCGAATTACAACTCCTGGCTGAAACAGTCTGCTTCTGTCCCGAAGCTTTATATACGAGCTGAGCCTGGGCTCCTTACACCTGGTACAGATGCTGGTGCCGAGGAGTTTCCAAATAATCACATCATCACAGTGAAGGGGATTCATTTCATACAAGAAGATTCGCCAAATGAAATTGGAAGAGCAATTAAGCAATTTTTGATTGGCTTGAAATCTCAGGACATTATATAGCCTAATAAATGTCCGAATGCTCTAAATAAAATATCAGTCGATAATTATATCATTCATTTCTTTATTATGATCTCAAAATGAAAGAAGATATATCATTTAAATTTAATTAATCACAGCTTTTTTGGTATGTTCTAACAATGTCGTATTTGAAAATGTTCAATTGGTCATTGGTTAATTATGTTTGGAATGCACAGAAAAATGAATACCTGTTGTTTAGGTCAAATCTGTTTTATATTTAAAACTTTTTTCTTTGCTTGTTTAAAGCCCACTTATGTACTGTATACACTTCACTCTATATTAGTGTATTACTCCGTCATTCAAAGAATCAATGCCATTTATTCTCCTGTTCTACACACGGAGAAGGTGTTGTAACACTAGTCTACGTCATTCACTTTCACAGTCAAGTAATTTGGTAATACCTTAAAGGCAATTCCTGTTTCTAGTTATCACACCTAAATTATTTTCAACACATCGGATATGGGAAGGATATAACAGTTAAAATGTACATTATTTGCTCTTTAGTGTTAATTATTTAAAATTATATTAAGAAAAGAGTTTAAAGAACTGTTTTTGTTGATATCTACTTTGTTCACGCATACATCATCAGTTATGCGAATCGCGTGTCTCAAAGCAGAGCATGATATGAGTCAATGGAATAATCAAATTCGTACTTTCGGAGCTTTCCGATGGAGGCGTCGTTTTGACTGCAGATTTTTTAGTATAAATTATAAAGAAACGATAGGTAGAAAACATCAAAATTCTAATTTTCTTTCAACATGCACATTTTCAAATAAAAAAAGGTCATCATGTGATCTTTTGAAAGATATTGACATATTATTTAGCACCTTTAATAACCAATATGTAAATGTGTTTCTGGCAAAATTTGTTTGATTTTTTGCCAGTATTTTTCTATCATTTCTTTATATCCTTATTCCAACTGATTTCAGGAAAAACACAAAACGTTTTCAGCAAAAGTCGAAGCACGAATTCTTTGAACTGCATCTGCAGTGACGTTCTAAAGTAGGACAAGTTTTGATGCAATTCTCTTAATTGTGCCGCTTTTAAAGGATTTTGAAAGGATATTATGTATGCACTTTAACAAAGATATATATATATATATATATATATATAAGAAAACGAAACTGAACCCGGATTGAGTAGTCGTTATACCCCTACTTGTGCTAACATAAGTATTCATTCGATTAATGAAGAAAAAATATGAAAAATTTGACTACATTTGACTACATTTTTGAAAAGCTTCATGGTTGTGAGTTATGCAGATAAAACTTATTAAACATTTTTTCAAAACCTCAGATGTAGTCATGGTTTCTGCTTTTGACTCTTTGCAATGCTTTACAATATAGGTAAAAAAATCGCCAATTGTGGCAAAGGTGCATTATTTGCAATATCGTAGCAAGACCTAAAACGGCAATAATAGATCATTCCAGTATATATTCAATGCAACAATGACATATCTTTCTACAGCCAATATATTCATTCCCTATAAGAAATCCATTAAACTGGAAAATGAGTTTGTCAACTTTGATATGTATTTGACGATGACTTTGCAAGACAACTATAAAAATGAATTTTCGTTGATATCTGCAGAAAATGTGGCTTCAAAGAATGACTGAGAGTTAAGAAATTTAACATCGCTGTGTAAGTGTGTTATAAAAAGAAATGCAAATTCTACTTTTTAGAACTCTCTTTGCATAGATGACACCACACAGAAACTTTGGAAAAGTTTGCAATTACATCTCGTTCCTGTGGGAGCTAATTCTGTAACTTTCCTACCACCAGGTTCTTACGTATATGTAGGGAGTTTACTTCCCCAAAACAACTAGCTGAATACATGCTGGAACCAGATCAAATGATTCGCTTTATGTAAGAAACTTTACATGGAAGTACTCATTTAAAATAAGTACATACTGGCAATATGAAGCAGCTGAGCTATGTAAATTTCTGAATGAATATGCTCACAAGACAAACACAGTGACTGATGCTGAATTAATGTTGAATGACAAAGAGTGCTGCAAAAAGAAAGAATTCTGTCGTAACATTATGTGATATCATTTCTCTTACAGCTGATATCACAACAAACAAAAGAGACTTAAAATACTTTACATACAAAAAGTCATCAGGGTGGCAAAAAGTTAGCAATCAATAAATTATATATTTGATATAAGATTAAACTGCAGATGTGCATCTTTTCTTTCTACATGACAATCAATATATTTTGTTTTTGTTTTTTTATATTTTATTTTATTATTTTTAATGAAGTTTGTTGTTTAATTTAATTTTACTGAGATTCATTTAAGAATAAGAAATGCAGAATGGTGTCTTACTGAATTTATATAGTATACTAAAATTGGCATAAAGGGAAAAAATATATAGTATTTTCGGATTGGCATATAGAAAAAAACATATAATATTTTCAAATTGGTAGAACTTTTGGAATATCCACAGAATATGCTAGCGTAAATGTATTAACTTAGATTTAGACTTTCGCTTATATTAATCAAGTTTATGCTATGTGAAATAATAACTCGATAAACAGACTTGTAAAAAGTAAACTTGCTAAAACTGTTTAAAATAAATTATAAAAAACGATGAGTAAAAAGTTATAAAAACTACATCTAATTGGCTTTGTTTTGGTTCAGGCCAGCCTATTTTTGCATATGTAACAAAGCAAGCACATGCATCTTTTCTGAAAATTTAGCAATTTTTAAACAAAACTTTATGTGAAAGATACTAAATTTGCCTGCTATTATCCAAAGTTCAATCGCTTATTATGTATAGAATTATAGTGTTGTGTTAATTGTTGACAATTAGTTATAAACGCAACAGTTCTTTGTCTGTTTGCATTCTGTTTTATGCTCTGAGTACATATATTTAATAATAATTGAAAAATGTCGCACCTTGTAAATGGGAGGTTCAAAAGCAAAAAGTGTAAAAGTTTTGAAGTGTAAACAGGAGCAAAACAAACAATGACAAAGTAATGACGTGTCAACACTGGAAGGATCAAAACAATGAAATAATTGGTTCAAGGGTCAACAGTGGTAGGGGCAAAACAAACATTGAAGTGTTGGTGGACATAGAAGTTTGAGGGGTGTAACTAGCAGTAAAATTAGTTTTTAAAATATGAACAGCATAGTGGGATGAATAAACATTGACAATGTCGTAATTCATTGAATCATAAGCAGCATAAACTTAATGGCCAAAACACTGATAAAGTAGATGATTGAAATATCATCAGCAACAAATTATTAGTAATCAGAAAATTTATATCCGATAAAAGGAATATATTATTGTATCAGTGTTTTAATTGAGGCAGAACATGGTTCTTGGGAATTAGTATATTTCATAAAAGGGAACAAAGATCAATAAGAAAAGTAGGTGAAGCATCACAGCCTATAAGAAAATGTTAAAAGAGGTTTATGAGCAGTTGTATGAAAGAATTCTCTGTCGTGTAGAGGCTGCTGGTGCAGCCGGTGACTGATGTCAGATTTGTCAACACACAGTTGCCATCTGTCACTTTCGTCAGCCAATCCAATATAAAAGTTGTTTAATTCACTATACATGTATGGTGATAACTAAGAAAGAATGGCTTGAAAATGTAGAACAATGATTAAATGATATCAGCCATAAATTCAGACTTGCAGACATCATACACTGCAAACTGAGATAGCAAAGCACCACTAAATAAAGCATAAAATAATATAACTGATTGTTAAATGCACTCACATAAAAGAAACAAGTTGGCGTTGTCTAATCTCGTCCAAAATACTAAAACAACGTGGTGCTGACAGAGACTTTATTAAGAGAGCTTTTCTTGTTCTATGTGAGGGGGGAAAATACTTTATGCTCTGTTCAACAAATGTAAGTGCTACATAACGGACGATCATTGCTCTGGCATGCTGAGCTGACACGACCTTCTGCAAATGGAATAAATCCATGTTTTGCCAGTAGTTCTTGATGTGTTCTGTTGTTTTTTCTCCACACAATCGATGATTGAATAGTTGGTTGTTGAAGTTAATTTTAAAGTTATTCAAATGCACTACTTTCTATGGAGCTGTGATTTATACAAATGACCTTGAATTCATCTTGTAATTACCAGTCCAGCAACAAATGCGTAAAAGTGAAAGAATCTCCAGACAAACAAAAAATGTGTAAAAAAGATAAAAAATACCCAATTTCAACTCTCAAAGGTGTATCTTCTAATTGGCAAAACAGATCCAAAAGGTGTCTTTTCTTCAAATAAAACATTTAAAGCGGTTGTCACACACCCTAAATCACTCAGTATTTTCCTAGCTAAAACACTGCTGATTGGTATCTAAACTTCATATGCAAGTAATGTTGCCAGCTTGAAAATATGACAGCCATCCCTCTCCCAAACCCTGCTAGCAATACCTTGTAAAGGAAAAATGACAGGCCTCATTTGAGAAGCAGAATTAACTCTTAATTGGTCAATTTTATAGCTACAATTGATCCAGCCTCGTTTGTAGGATGTACTTGCATCTTGTGAACATGAACTATCGTGACACCGGGTCATTAACAAAACGCACTCGGAAGTAGGAAAGGTCGTAAAATATATACAAGACCGCTTTCACGTTGTTATGACACATGTCTTGACGGAGAGCTATTTAGCTTTACTGGATGGTATGCTTGAGGAAATTGCTCCTTTTTGTGCGCTTCAGCGATCACCTTAAGCTTTGACAAAGTTAGCTTTGGTAAAATAATTGATTGACTGCTTAAGTGTTTTTTATGCATTTAAAAAAACTGTAGTAGATACACCACATGGGCGTCTCTTTTTTCTGTTTCTTCTTCTCCTACTTTTTCTCTTTTTTGTTTTGCTTTCTCTTCTTCTTCTCTCTGAATAATTTCACTTTACAATTTTACTCTTGAAGATTTGCTCTAGATACTTTTACTCTAAAAAGAACCAGAAAGATAATTTCACTACAGATCACTCCATTTTAGATCATTTTACTCTAGGCAGTTTCACTCCAGATATTTTCAATCAAGATAGCTTCATTCGATGTATATTCACTCTAGAAAATTAACTTAGATATTGAACAAAGAGAAAAACAAATTTCTGCTTTATTTGCCATGCTTAAGAAAAAACCAGAATCAGACAACCCTTGAACCCGTTAACTTTGCCACAATGTTTCAATGTTTAATTGTTTTATTTGCAGACTAGACAGACTCTAGAATATTACCCAGATTGATTTTGCTAACACATGCTAAATGTTGCAAGATCTGCACAACAGAAAATAGCGATCGTGCCAATAAATAGGACCAACAAAATCAGGAAAAGGACAACTGGGTCCTCCTGACGAAAAGTATGTTAAGTAATAACAAACACATCAGCATTCTCAAAGCATTATTCCAAGTAGCAGTTTGAGTGTTTAATCTTAATACATCAAGAGAGAAAAATTTAAAAAAAATGAAGTGATAGACATATTATAAACTGGATACTGCTTGATGATATTTTTGTGCAAAATGAAGTGGTATGTAGCAAAGACAGAGATCCCCGCATCAGGTTTGAAAGAAACAGGGTTCAATGACGCAGTAAGGGGATTTTGCAAGTACTCAACAGTACATGGTGTTCAGCATGCCGTCAACTCAAGAGGTGAGATTGTTTAAAATATTGCTTCACAATTAAGCAAATAAGAAGGAGACAAATTGTACTACTGCAGAAAAAAATGCAAAGTATATCACTTGAAAAAAATTAGGTACAAGTACGAAATGGCATCAGAAAGTTGTTACTATCATTCTGAGTATTTTAAATACTCTGTGTTACTATAGTTACTTGAAAAATATTGGATTAATCAACTGTAAAAATCAGTTGCTCCATTAATTTGCTATTTATCTTACTGAACAATAGCACAGTCATAGCAGAGTAATCCGTTTTACAGAAAGGTCAAATACAACAGACTAATATGCATTAAGCTCTTTCTGATAATTAACATGTTTCTTAACAATTATATCTTTAATCCAATAAAAAGCAGCTTTAAAGAAAAGACTGTATTTTTATTCATCTTTATGCCTTGACGGAATTCAAAACGTGTCCTTTTCATTTTACAAGTTAATTCACCCGAAACATTTTGAAACAAACGAAGCTGCGTGGTTTTACTTGATGGATTAGGTATTTGCAAGATGGCGGTCTGGTTGTTGATGGGATCAGTGGGATTAGCGGGATTACTTTACAACACCGCGGCTCTGACTCTTATCTACATGCAGCGCCCGGTACGTAGATAAGGCCAAACACGAGTTGAGAGGACTAATCATTCCGTGATCAATAAAAACTGTCTGGAGTTGCAAGTGGAAATATGGAGTATGTGTTATGTGTTTGAACTCAATGAGGGTAGTGCGTATGATTTTTAATGCCTTGTGCTATAATCGCTGGTCATAGAAATGTATAGACGTGTTCTGCGATCATAACAAAATGTGTGAATAAGCTGATTCATTGCAAATATATTCGGCTATCAATTAGTCATAATAATTAATTATACGTAGAATTAAATTAGCAGCCCTTCGTCTTATAGAATAGCAGTGTCAACGAAGCACGATTTTATTCCATATTGAACTCATTCAACCTTTGGTTGCATAGAACCATAAACACTTTTTTTTTATTTTAGAATAGTTATTTTAGAATAGTTATTATTTAAGAGCAGTTTTAGTATTCAAGTGGGTGTTTCGAAGTTGTATTTTCTTTACGCAACAGGTGGATAAGATGCAAAAAGAAATTGAAAATTTTGATATGAAACTACATTATAAGTTGTATGTTTTAGTTCACTTTGTTCAATTTAATTTTCTTGAGGTTTATATTAGAAACAATCAAAATAAATACGTTTGATGTATTGAGAAACAAAAATTTCAAATTGATATAATACAATGGGCAAAACTTTGTGATAGTAAAATTATTCAAATCAGGTAGTTATATATTGATAGAATACACTAATGGAAATGTATTAACTGGACAAGATATCCGGTATATTTATATCTTTACAGATTTTGGTTAAAACAAATCTTCAGCACTCTCGAGAGTTAACCTTTCCCGCCGTAACTTTGTGTAACTACAACCCGATAAAGAAATCATTCTTGGGTCTCAGCCCTCGCATACAGGCGCTTGTGGAATCATGGGGCTACCATACCGGTGTAACGACATCTAGCAGGAAACGCCGCAGTGAGTAGTAGCGCCGTTGTCTATTTACAAAGTTACGTAGAGTCAAAATTGCATCTTTGTGTGGTTTGCTAGGGCTTGGCTGCGTATTATTGATACTTCACAGTCTCTAAGATCAATCTACCTCTACTACATGTACTTATCATTTGTTACTTCACTTTACAAGAGAGACTGGACTAAGAATGGCAGTTTAGTGGCTGCACAAAACAGAGTATGTGTTACGAAAACAGTAATTATATTACATTTTCTCCTAATAAAGATTTTATTTTTTATAGATGAGTAAGGGAATGTTGTTATGTTCAAATTTTTTTGTAAATTTGAGTTTGAATTGTAACACAGGCATCAGCAGTTGTAGTTCTTTCACAAAGCCCGTAGCGTGTCAGACTGGATTCTACAGTCACTCAGGCTATCTGTCATGCTTCTGGTCAGGTGTGTGATATTGTGCGACATTATGTCATGATTCTTGTCTATGATGCAATGTTTTGTATTAGCGTTGTTGGGATGAGTAACAGAATATATGGCTATATGTTATGCTGAATATAGGGTTCCTTAGACTATTGCTGTTCTGACAGTTAATATCATGCTTCTTGTAATGTATAAGAGTTAGCCTGTCAGTTTAGCTGCATAAAACAGGATTGCGTATGACAATATGCAACTACAGCTCACGCTAGTTTCTGTCAACATGAGATGTATAAAAGCATCTAATACTCTCAGTCTGTAATCTAAAACACAAATTGTAAGATCAAGCCTAGTTTCTCACATCATAAATCCATATATGAAATGCAGCCTATACAATGGAATGGACCTTAGTATTGTGTACACATTCCCAGCCAAACGAACGTATTGAGACCTGCAAATAAAAAATAAGACACCAGTAAGTAAGAATGTGTAATGTTGCAAAGAAGAGAAAATGTTTAAATCGTCTTTTAATTACATCACCAGTAACAGGAAACAGCGCAATCTATTCCTGGCCTAATTCTCAAAGCAACTGCCAGACACACAGTGACTCCTCATCGGGCTCTACCGCTTTCCTAGCAGTAGTGCCAAACAATGACGTGATGAATTTGATAGCAACGAGTCTTAGCTTTCCGTAAGAAAAATGTGGCATTATTTTCTAAGTTGATATTGACCTTTCTATATGGCTTTATTAATATAACTAATTCATTTATGTGATACATTAGTTTCCATAAAAAGCCTCTATATTTGCTGTGTTGTGTCGGTATCTATGTTTTTGCCACAGTTTATTTGATACCTTAGTTTTCATATAACCAGTCACTATCTGTGATATGGTATACAGGTATCTATGCTTTTGCCACAGTTTATTTGATACTTTAGTTTCCATATAACCAGTCACTATCTGCGATATGGTGTGTAGGTATCTATGTTTTTGCCTGGAATTATTTGATACTTTAGTTTCCATATAACCAGTCACTATCTGTGATATGGTGTATAGGTATCTATGTTTTAGCCACAGATTATGTGATACATTAACTTTCATATAACAAGTCACTCTTTCTGATATGGTGTATCATTGTTTAAGTCATTTACTCATTATTCCCTTATTCTTATATCCTAAACTGATATTCATATTGTCATCTGTAATTTTGGCATATTTTTGTTCCGATTTGCCTGTTTAAAATCATACCTGACTATTTCTGTTATACTGGGTTATTTATATATTGGATTTTTTTTTATTTTGCCAATGCCCAGCTCATGCATTGGCATCTATTATGTAGTAAGTACATTTTTTATTATGATATATTATTTTTTTGCCTACGTGAGTAGGTTTATCACGCTTAGTCTAATTATAATTCATCATTACATACTATTTCAATATGGCATCAATTGCCTATGAGTGATTACACGTGTCGTGCCACATGTCTCCATTTCAGCAAATCTAATTTCTGAGAAATTAAAATTTAATTAATTATTTATTTACACTCTTTCTCAATGGAAACCAAATTCTAAGTCTTGTTTTGCTTCATATTACGCTAAATTCTAAATCATAATATGTTTAGTGTCTTGAGCAATGTGTGGATTGGGTTAACCGATAGAAGTGACAGTAACGGCTACCGTGTGTGGACAGACGATACGTCATACGATGGCTTCAACAGTGGTTTATCCGCCTTAGGTAACACCTCTCAAAATGCTCATCCAGATAGCTCACACTTTATTGTCTGAAGCATCAACCTGCTATTGTTGTGTTACGTTTATATTCTTTGCTTTCTCTAAACGCACACCCATCTCTAAGCTCATTAACTTCGATAGATCCTTCAATCTATTCATTTTGATGTTTTAATATTTTGATAACCCTCATCTTAATATGCCACTTTTAATGTTTGCCATGTGTACCACCCTTCTATGAGACTGGCAGTTCAATTCATTTTTTTGCATTTTACACCACACCCCTTATGTAAAGCTGACATTTCGCGACCTTCTTTGCTGCGATATTTCAATTAACTCTTTTGTTTATAACGTCCCAGCCCTTCTATGTAGCTGACACTTGCCCAATCGCTTGCTTTAATGTATAGATGTTCTACCACTTTAATGCAGCTGGTGCCTCAATAAATAATTATGATGTTTCTTATCCCCGCCCTTTCTATGCAGGTGACGTTACAGTCACTTGTTTCGTTATGAATAATGAAGTATTCAAATAAAGTTGCATGAACTAATGTCATCGTTTACAACAGTCACATCAAGTGCTGCTCGAACCTATTCTATGGTTGATATGATATTACGTTTTTTTTAAATATTTAGCTTTCTGGTATTTACTATGATATTTTGATACTATTGTAATACTCTCAGTATCAAATACTTGACATTGTTTCAGCTGACGGCAATTGCGGTACATATCAGAGTAATGTTTTCGGAGCTTACAATTGTGACACTCTCTACAAAGGATACGTTTGTGAATATCGCACTCCGGGTGAGAATTGTTTTATATTTAATGCTATAGGAGCTGGAAAATATCAATAAAATGTGTGTTTTTAACTGGTGAGTCTCTCCACTTTGTCCTCTTTAAATTAATTTATTATTGATATGAGCGATAATAACTCACGCTCTTTCTTGCACAAATATAAGCAACAAAAATTCTTTCATTATTTACCATCTAATGCTTAAAACACAAAGGATTCTGCCTTGAAAGAGAAGTACAACAGCAGTTTAGTAGCTTTTACTATTAAGAGATTATGAGCTGAGGTTTTCAATTTTAGATTTTTATACTGTAAAGATTGAGAAACAATTCTACAATAGAGTGGTATATCTCGAGAAAAGATCTAATTATCTAACTGAATTAGTTGAAATAGAAATTTCGAATTTTTAATCATTACTTTTGAATTAATTATAAGTTATCATTTATATATAATATTACAACCGGTAGTTAAAATAATAATGGGATAATTTCTATTGCACTCTTTCCACTTAAGGCATAAAGCGGTTCACACATCATTATCTGTTACATGCATTATTGATCGTGTCATAATACTCAACTGTGTATGTACACTCCTTGGTATGGAGTCGTTGTATGCAGTGCCCACTTGGACACTAAGAATGCCGTTGCAGAGGATCAAACTTGTGACCTTCTTGCCACCAGTCCGACATGCTAAGCATTCAGCTATCATGTCTTCTTATAAGCAAAGCCGAAGCAAGCTTTAGGAATAACCCAAAGACAATTACAACCTATAACACAATAACCAAAAATCAAATGCCTATCCCCTCCAACATCTGAAGCCGGGATCGCAAAACCATTTATATTAACTTACGTAAATAATTGGAACAGATTGTGGTGAATCTCAGACGACAGAGGAACCCATAACTACAGAGAAAACTACTGCTGTAACTACGGATGCCGCAATATCTACAACAAAACCCGTATCAACTACTGGGAAGGTAACACAGGAGGAAACTCTATCAACCACGGGTGCCATTGAAACTACAGATGATGTAACAACCACCCAATCCGTTACAGCGAAAGCGATTTTTACAACCGTAGAAGTGATACCAACAACGGGAGATATAACAATGGGCGATTCCGTAACAACAACACCAGTCACAACAGATGATGTAACAAGCATGGAAACTATTACAAGCACTGCTGACTCCACTACAACGATACAAGCGCTTGCAATCACGGATCGTGATACAACCACAGAAGCTGCAACAACAGAAGATAGAACAACTACAGAACCAGCATCAACGATGGAGGGTCTTACAACGGCAGAAGCCGTAATAACGACAATATCCGTAACAACGGAAAGGGCCAGAGAGGATATAACAACCACAGTAACGGAAGAAACAACAGAAAAAACAGTAAACACGCCGGCATTGACAACAGAAAACGCGTCGACCATGCAAACCATAACCAGCAACGCACTTGTAACATCTGACGACTTGACAACATTAACAACACTACACATTACAACATCCGAAACTATGGGATTACCTGATGTCGATACAACATCAGATATGTCACAGACAAGTGAGGAACACCCAACAACAGATGCAGCAGAAGAAAACATCAAATACAGGTACAATGTCATTGCGTTTTAACTGAAATGGCCAATTATGGAAGGAGGACATTTTTGGCTTACTTCATAGGCCTACTTCATAACAGAGAAGCAGAGAGATTTTTTTTTGTTCTATTCTGCGTATTGTCAATTTGCAAAAAATACATACAACTTGTTTTTAATGATCAAGTGTTAGGTTTTTCTTGCTAAGTACATGTTAAAAACATGTGTTGATAAGTACCCGCTTTGTCCAGTACCAGTGTGGTTTAGTACATGTGATGTCAACTACATGTGTTCCTAAGTGCATTTGTCACTACATGCGCGTGGTGCATTATTCTCACCAACATTAAATGGTTATTTCTAACACAGGGAGGACTTCTTACGTCAAGGTGACGTCATAGTTGCTCTAGCCGACCTTTCAGATGACATCAAATCTCAAATGGGTTACACCTTACATGAGTTTATAATCGGCTGCAAATTTAAAGGTCAAGATTGCAATTTAAGGTATACTAACTTGCATATATCCAAGCATTAACAAAGCAAGAGAAATTAGTAGAGACATTTTTAATATTCCCAAGAAAGGAGCTTTAACAGTAGACAGAATTGCAATCCACCTTTCGTGGATTTGGGTATAGTTTAATGACAATACTATCACAATAAATAACAATTTTTCAGTTTGAGTAAGGAAGCAAATTACTTTGCGTTGAGCGCTGTCTTGTTCTAATGATGTGTCCCATTGACCATTCATAACATCTCAAAAATATTATACAAATAGCTATATATATAAAGTCATTCATAAAACTTGATAGTTTTATTTGATAGTTAAAAACAGAGAACGACTGGCAAATGTTATAATATAACTCCCCCAACATACGAAAAACGGCGAAAAATAAGTGAGAAATTTTTACTTCTTTGCAGTGAGTTTGGTGAATTTTTTAACGCATTGCATGGAAACTGTTTCGTCTTCAACTCACAATGGAACAACAGTTCGAAAACCTACAAGTCTGTGTATGCAGGCGAAAAGAGGGGTATGTGACGTGAACCGAGGCTCCTTTCATTATTCCGTCTCTTCTTTCTTTCCTTCTTTCTTCTGTTCTATGTTTATTTCTTTGCTCTTCTCTTTTTATGTCTAGACATGTTTGGAATAACGCATTTTTAGGCTATATAGAAACATACAGTAAATAACAATTTTTTATTTTATTTTGTTTTATTTTACAATAAATTGACCTTAAATGCAAAAAACTGGAGTCAGGTATTTACAACGCTCTTCAAAATGCGTATTGTTTTATTATCCTTGAATTAATTCGAACCTTTGAAGAGTTATTTGCATTTGAAACAATTAAGTACCAGAGCATTTTTACTTTCTTTTCTTTTGTCCTCTTCACAGGAGCAATGTTTACAATAAACTTGGTGCAAGATGAATACATGCTTGGAATCAGTGATGGTGCAGGCGCACTGGTTGTGGTGCACCCACAGCACCAGATGCCATTTCCAGAAGACAACGCCATGTTGGCGCCGCCTGGATACATGACGTCAATTGCAATCCGGCAGGTACATAGCGTAACTAACAAAAGCAATCTCGACATCTGTGTCATGGAATCTCATACTTGTGAGTAAGATCCCGTTTATATGAAATAACACTTTATGCTATGTTTAACTTAAAGCGTGGGAAACTGGACTATCATGCTTATCATTTCAATGACGGCAATATTGCTATTGTGTAGATACTGGTTAAAACGCTTGTAGCATTTGTATCTGGTTAGTGTGGTATTAGTTTATCAAGGAATCACAACTTAACCTTTAATAGTCTGGTCACATTTTTAAAATATTAAATTTAGATAAGGAATCGTTGTCACATATCATGTAACACCAATGCACAGGTAAGGGTGTCACGTCTAGGAGGTGATTACAGTAACTGTCTTGGTGAGGAAGACCCACCATCCGTGGATAGAAGTGTCTTTGTGGAACATTTTCCTGTGAACTACAGCATGACCGTGAGTACATACGCCCCTGCTCTGTATTTTGATCAGGGGCACATTAAGGGGGCAGTTGACTTAAAAAATAACCAGCGGTGAAATACTGAAAATACACAGTCTTAAAGTCTGTCCTTTTCTATTCTATTCTAATTAGTATCCTAACATTTTAGGCATGCTTCAAGACGTGTTACCAGCTCCACGTCATACAGCAGTGCGCATGCGCGGATCCTCAGTATCCTATGCGTGGTGGACCTTTGGGAGATGGGCACACTCCATGTGATGCAAGAAATATGACTCAGGGTAACGCGTGGATCTTTGAAAATTTTCAATAGAAAACTTCAAGACACCGTGTGCATATCTGATATTTTACAACAGAAGATAAAGGCTATATAAAATTTATAACACGGTTATATATCATAAATGCATAATATTATAATATATAACATTAGCATAGGTGCAATATTTTGAACAATTTCCTCTTGTAAACATTCTTGATCTTCAGCATAACAATTTTCAAAATCTAGATTATAGTTCATTTATAGTTTATTTTATATTTTAATTTTGACTTTTTGTGATATGTTTTTGCTAAAAATCACAAATTTATATATAAAAACATGAAAATATATAAATAAATTCATGCATACATCAATAAGGCAACATTTTGCTAAGACATTGCCGCGTTTTACAATGTAACTCGACATAACTCGACACATTATATGTCGACTTATCATTTCGCATAGAATTACAAATATATATATTGTTCATTGTAGACAAATGTTTGGAGAACATGGAAAGTCTTTACGTTAACGATGACCTTGAGTGTGACTGCCCCCTTCCATGCTTGTACGCTATAATTTTGTGTTGGTGTTAGTGTGTGTGCTGTATTGCTTTTTTTTAAATTATTTAAATCTTATTTCAAAGTGGTTGGCAATTTTCATCATGACTTGAAATACATAACTCTGTATTTTGATGCAAATAGTGCATTTGTTTTGTGAAGAAGAGTGAATTAATTAGTATAACTCTTAAGAACTTCCCTGCTAATAATATTGGTTATATCTCTCACATATTGTTACAAATACGATATGCAAAAATTTATTTATATGATTCCTTATCCAATGTGTTTATGGTTTTTCAGCGACACTCTACACAAACATTTAGTTACGAGAAGCCTCTGGCCATCAATAGAAGCTATAGTAAGGATATAATTTGCAATAATTGATCATACAACGTCAAAATGAAAAGTAAAATAACGATCACTACTGCTCAACAACTTATCATTTTAAATACTCATATCAATTAATGCAGACTGATGACAAAAAGCAATGTTCGCTTGAAAACAGTAATTTTACTTTACATAATTACATTTTCTCACGTATTTTATTTAAAATCGTAAGTTCTAAAAACTAGTAATAAAAGCTTTTGTTCGACATTTTAAATGGGGGGTGATTTCACGTGTCACACTTGATTTTAGTAGAGATTTGTGCCATTTACTGCGCAGGACGGAGTTCTAGAAGAAAACTGGCTGCAGTTGAATAAAACGGGTGATGACGCTCAGAAATTTGTGAGCAGCAATCTGGCCAGAGTGCATGTGTACTTTGATGATATGAATGTCGAGATTATCAGCGAAATACCAAAATACAAGGTTAATTGTCGTATGTGTGTCAGCATTTGCCTATGTATTACAGAACGGAGATTTAGTTTAATCAGTGTTTGGAGGATGGTTAAGACTAAACCAGAACCTTAGAAATAAGACCAGAATCGTAGATATGAGGAGGAATTAATACTCTAGTTATATTTCTGTCGTTCTCTATATTGCAAATAGATTGGAACAGCATTCTTGAAATCTAGAATAGAGATTGCGTAAAAATTGTGATGTGAAACATTGCCTATAAATAAAATGTTAGAAACTATAAACTATAAACCGAAATTAAGCAGAATAATATCTATAAATGGCATATAACTAATAGTAAGTTCCTTGTTGCTGATGTTTGTGTTTAAAAGCCATTTAGAAATATATTTTAACTGTACATTGCAGCTACTTAACCTGTGGTCCGATTTGGCAGCAACCATCGGACTGTGGCTGGGATGCACCATGTTGACGCTTGTAAGTAATAATTTCATTTAATTTAGCAACTAACATTTATTCCTTATAAAAGTTGCCAAAAGTGCTATGCTTTAAAATGCTAATGCACATAATGCGCTGTTTAATTAAAGGGCGTTTCTACGTCATAAATGATTTCTTATGATAGCACATACATATTTGCTGCAAATAGGGTGGGACTCATTCTTTTCCAAATATTGACTAATTTTGTTTCCACTTAAATCCAATCCCCTTATGGTGAGAGAGAGAGAGAGAGAGAGAGAGAGAGAGAGAAAGAGAAAGAGAGAGAGCTATGTACCAAATAAACTGCATTACTCAGCGTCAGTGCATCAGTTGTAGTAACATGTTTGATTGTCACGAATTTGTGAAAATTTCGTTCATTTTCAGGTAGAACTATTTGAGTTTGTGCTTGATATCACTATTCTAACCCTACACAAGCTGGTATTGGCTTTTAAACAATGGCGTAGAGTAACAAAGGAAGGAGAAAAACCGAAACGAGAGAACACTCGTTTAGAGGTAATGCTTAAAAACAGGAGAAAACGACGTGTCAATCAAGCAGACGGCCCGCCTCCAACCGAAACCGGAATAAGAAGACTATACAGTGTTGTTGAAGCTGAAAATTTGGACATTCTAGGGCTAGGGCTCATCTAAGCATATAGTTTTAGGGGTCAGGGCTATGTTAACTGAATTTAATGCTCAGCAAAGCAACAGTAACATTTAATAAATTAATTTAATATAGAAGTTTGACAACCGGCAAAGGCATGAGTGGTTGTATTTTCCCAAACAGGAATTTGTTTTGCAAATAACACAACTATAAATGTATCAAATTTAAATGGATCGTAGTAGCAGGAAAAGGCAGAAAATGAACAAAAAGTAGAACAAGAAGAATGAGGAAACGAAGAAGAAGATGAGGAAAAAAGAGGAAGAAAAGCTTCTTATGATTTTATATTATCTGTGGTCTTCACCATCAAATAGAGCCATAATGTGATGTCTTTTGCACGGTTTTTATAAATGCATAAGCAATTAAAAGAGGTTCACCGGGTGTTGTATTAAAACTGAACTTAGCAATAGTTGAAATGAAGAAATAGAGAATTCGATGAAGCTAAGCAGTTCCTACTGACGTGAGATGACAATTGTGTTAGATCGCAGTCTCGTAAACTTTATTTCTTGCATTCTATAAAGTCGTGAATAATACCGTCGTTTGCAGATTGCTTAGCGGATGGAAAAGCATTAGTACACGTACGTATTTGATTCTTGGTGTAACGTGCTTTAATCAGGTGGTATACAACAACAGCAACAAACGCTACAGTAGCATCCACAACGGTGAAAACAGTTATACAAATAATAATTAAAACAATAATAATGATGATAGTGAAAAATAACAATAATAAGAAAATAATAATAATAATAATAATAATAATAATAATAATAATAATAATAATAATAATAATAATAATAATAATAATAATAATAATAATAATAATAATAATAATAATAATAATAATAATAATAATAATAATAATAATAATAATAATAATAATGATAATAATCATAATAACATTTTGCATACCTTTTCTCTGGAAGATACTGACTTTGAATTACTTGGGCCCAGCTTTGAAGAGGGTGATTTGGTTTCAGCACATAAACCATTAAGTAATATACATGTCGCTCTATAAATAAACAGGGTGCAATTATGAGGTGTAATGAGCCTCTTGCTCCACGTTCCCAACTCCATCCATGTTTTTTAGGTATTTTTCGTTCATTATTTCTTTATCAGGGTGCGCATCACAAAATACTAATGTCCGTTTCATATTATTTCAGATATTGCATGTCTTGGATGTTCGAAATAAATAAATCAGTGAGCCAAATTATGGCACAGCGGGTCTTAACAAGTCCTCAATTGAAAGTTTGGCGTAACACTTTAAAGTGTAGAAGGCAAAACCTTTTTAATGGAAATTGAACCATAATGTGATGCCTTTTCCACTGTTTTTTAAAAATGCATTAACAATTAAAGGAGATTCATCGGCTGTTGTATTAAAGCTGAGCTTAGCAATAGTTAAAATGAAGAAATAGAGAATTCGATGAAGCTGAGCAGCTCCTACTGACGTGAGATGACAATTGTGTTATATCTCGGTCTCGTAAACGCCCTTATTTACAATGTTCAACTTCTTTTACTTGTGTTGTGCTGATTGCCTGGTGTCATGCTACCGGATGTCAATATTACAAAGTAGATGTTAGCAAACGGAACTATTAAGTGCACTGACAAACAGGTAATGTTTGTAGATCATAGCGTAGTTTTGAAGAATTACATAAACACTCCACAAATCTCAGAGAATGATAAGATATGAAATCATGAGTGTTTTCCTAATATTTATGGATTTGTTTCACAGAATTAAAGTGTGAATGACTTTGGTGGATCAAGCTAGAAAGCAAAGCAAAGCCTTTAAGCTCCAAATTAGATCCAGGACTTATTGCTTGTTTCAAAGTCACTTCATAATTGATTTCACATTTCAAATTATTCCAGTTCTGTGTTTATACAAGAGTCATTTAATGTTTTCTATACACGATTGTTTTAAAGATTGCAGTAAACAATATAAAAATAACTTCAATAAACTGAATATACTTCGGTATGTAGGTGTTATTGTTTAAAGATATTTGGTAGAAGGTGTTCTTCACACTCTAGATCTAGCACTTTAGTGTTGGGTTTGGTGTTGTCTAAGTGTTGCTATCGCTGTTGTTGTTCATATGGGATGTGCAACAACTGTTAAATTACAGTTTTACATTATCTAACTGTTATTTAACATGCTTTGTGTTTTCAAACAACGTGTACGTCACATTAGCGGAATCCATCTGAATCTATTCTCAACAGATTTCGTAAAATCATATATTCAAGTGGATTGGGGCCATGGCACATAACAGAACGGAAACTCGAAAACTCAATCAAGAACCGAGCTTTCAAAAGCGAAATAACAGATTTAGGTTTATTTCTTGCATTTCTAATTATTCTATTAAGTCGTGAATAAAACCGTCGTATGCAGATTGTTTGGCAAATGGAATAGCATTAATACACGAACGTATTTGATTCTTGGTGTTACGTGCTTTAATCAGGTGGTATACAACAACAGCAAAAAACGTTACAGTAGCAACCACAACGGTGAAAACAGTTATACAAATAATAATTAAAACAATAATAATGATGATAATGAAAAATAACAATAATAAGAAAATAATAATAATAATAATAATAATAATAATAATAATAATAATGATAATAATAATAATAATAATAATAATAATAATAATGATAATAATTTCAGCACATAAACCATTAAGTAATATCACATTTCGCTCTATAAATAAACAGGGTGCAATTATGAGGTGTAATGAGCCTCCTGCTCTACGTCCCCAACTCCATCCAAGTTTTTTTAATTATGTTTCATTCATTAATGACTTGAGAAGGGTGCGCATCACAAAATACTAATGTCCGTTTCAAATTATTTCAAATATGTCTTGTATGTTCGAAATAAATCAGTGAGTCAAATTATGGCATGGTGGATCTTAACAAGTCATCAATTGGGAGGTTGACGTAAAAGGCGTAGAAAGCGAAACCTTTTGAAATGAAATGCATCTAAAACAAACAAGTTAACGTTCAAAGCATCTATAACTCATCACTTAACCTACGCTTCTATGTACATTAAATCATTAAATGACTCTATTGTCAATATTTAGTGCTATTTTAGTAAGAGCTGCCACATGTAATTGGTAGTGTTATGAGATAATTCTTCCCTGAGCATTGCATGCTATGACTATTAGATCATTAGATACGGTCAAGGTCAGTCAAATAATGCATCTGTTAACAGTGCTCTTTTTAATAGAGATTCCCCCCTTCTATTTATGATATATCATGTCTGGTCAAGTAATATCATTGTTTCAGAGATCCCCCACTTTAGATAATTGCTTTTGTTATCATATGTGATAGTTGAAGGACGGCTCGGAAAAAAAACCGAGAGCTTTTCCACGCACAATTTATTTAAGGCTGCATTAAGCAGAAATAAAGGGCAGGAATAAATCTCTAAATATCCGTTAAGCGATGTATTATAATTGACAAAAATACTTGGTATTTTACTAAAAGCGCCAAGGTACAGACTGTTAGTTTAATCCGTTCAACAGAACATAACGGCATAAACGTTTTTAATGTCATGGATAATTATGGACTAATCTTGGAAATTTCGCGAGCGTGAAAAACCTAAAAATTATATCTGCTAATCATATCTTTAAGGATGAAGATTTTCAAATCTAATAATTCGTATTATTAAAATTTACATTTAAGTGAGAAAAAAGGAATGGATTAATTTTTATGGAAATTAAAAGTAGTCAGATTAAGGGATTTCATATGCTTGAGCTAAAACTAAGCCGATGTTCTTCGGGAAGTAGGACAGTTAAAAACATAAACATAACAATATAAATCCGTTAAAGTCGTAATGGCTTTAAGAGAGTAAGGGCTATAAATTCGTAAGGACTAAAATTATGTAAAGAACCTAAAGTGTAAGAACTTTGAAATCGTAAGCACTATAAAGTCATAAGAACTATAAAACTGTTATGACTGTTGAGTTGCAAGGAACATAAACTGTTGCAGTTGACAACTTTTGACAGTAAAGAAAATCACAGGCCCAACACGAAATAACCATAATGAAAGTTGCAGGGCCATTTCGCAATGAGGAAATATTTCTTCAATTATTCTCAGTAGTTCCTTTTTCATTGTCAGTTATCTGCCTCTCTTTAAGAATTGGATTGCAGTTTTTTGTGAAGCATTTCAGAACAAAGCATATGACGTTTCAGTTCCATTTTTGCGTAGCGAGATTATTATCAGTGCTGACTTTGGCCAGTGTTAGATTTACTGGGCAGTTTTATGAGCTATGTTACATTTCTTCTGTAGTGGAACACTATGGCTTACTTTGTTCTTTTATGTGGATGAGTATTATCGCGGTTGACATGTTTTGTAAGTTAAAAAACCTGAAAGTAATTCCACAAACATCCAAATTTGTAAAACTGAAGGATATCATAATTCAGTTGATGACTGGTTGGGGAGTGCCTATACCAGTGATAGTGTTAGCAATTGTATTTGATAATATTTCAACAATTAAACATGACTTAAAACCACGTTATGGAGATCAATGCTGGCTAGAACCGACTGAGGTAAATATGGTTTTGTACTTTGCACCGGTTTATGTAGCCATTTTATTAAACATTGTATTTTTTATCGTGATATGTTTGAATTTACGAACAGCATTTACACGCAGAGAAAGATTAACAGCTACAGAAGAGACACATTTCTGGGCCTACGTCAAGTTATTCATAATGATGGGAATCAGCTACATCCTACTTCTTCTTATACCTTTTGTAGACCACTTGGCTTTGTGGATTTGCTTACTGGTAATCTATTTAGGGCAAGGAATTTTTTAGGCGTTGTCTTTGTATTCACCAGAGAGGTCTTAGCAAGTCTAAAGCAGAAGTTTTCACGGTCATCCTCAGAAGACGTGAACAAAAGGCATGACAGGCATTGTCTAAATTACAATCAAAGTCAAGGATGGATATGAAGAAATTTTAAGGGATAAAACCATTTGCGCTAATGGAATATTTACAAAATAATACTAATTCTAATAGTGAAACAAAGCAACTGGTAGGTACGCAGCACTTTATAGTGAAGTTATTTTCACAGCACACAGATTTCCAAACGTTTTAATGAGCACATGGGTCAGACGTCAAAAACTGATATATTAGAATGCGCAAAACGTACGTATGACCTAGCCACAATGTTGAATAGTTCAATTTACTTCATCGAAGGTTTGAATTTCATTTTCCTATTATGTATTTGGGGAATTGAAGCTGGTCTGTTTTGCAGGTATTTTTTACGATTTGCATATCAAGTGGGATGTAATTAAATAGAACATAGAAATATTCTAATGAATGAGGTAACTTTACGAAATTATTATAATTTGCTATTCAAAGGCTTTCTCCTGTAACCTAACTAAGCGTAAGTGTAATCTTATAGAGCAAAACTGAAATTCATTCAGAACATTAATTGTAAAGTCTTAATTGCAATCAAGGATCGAGGTCACATTGTGCAATTTATAATGCTACAAGTAAATTAATGTTAGCCCGAAGATCGGCCATTACTAGTTCGTAGTTGGGAAATTAGTATTGTTTTGGCAACGTGTTATCTTTTCGTTTACGTAACTTCGCAGACTTTACGGAATACGCCGACGCATTGCTCACTGACGGCGTAAAAGAGACAGACAATTTAGATCTGTTTTTGTTGGGACCTTTCTACATTCTAGACAAATCTTGTTTCAATGCTAAATACTGATAACGATCTGAATTTTTGCACTTGATTAAGAGACAAATAAGCCACATCTGTAGTTAATTTTTCGTACTGGTTGAATAAAGTATCGAATGTTCCCGCCGCCTCCTTGAAACGCACTAAGCTGCTAATGTGAATTAAATAAGTCTTATTTTTTGTGTTTAAAGCCCGTATAATGTTTCCTATATCTTGTAACTGCAATGTATTATAAGGCGTATTGTAGAAATAACCGTCTAATATATAAAGAGGAATAGATAGATAGAATTTAATTATTTCAAACTCTGTAATTACAGTTCTATGTACATATAAACATCAATCGCCTTAACGGTAACATATATACATATATATATTTCGTAGTATTACATAACATAGGCATTTAATTCTCTATTCATGCGTTTCCAAAAGGGTATTGCTGAAGGGTATTGCACGCATCACTCACCAAGGTAAGGCAAAATTGTACATCAAAAAGTGCTCAGGGGGGATTATTTTATCAGTTAGTGATTAAAGCAACAACTTATACTGCCAGCACCAACATAACAGAGCAGAACATCACATAACCGAAAAATATATGGTTGTAAGAGAAATCGAGTTTATTGGCACAGGGAAAGAAATAATCATGTACTTTCACATGTATGTCCTTCTCAGCTTCCCTCCCTGACCATCAGTTCAGTCAAATCAGCGACATACTTTATGTAACATCGTTCTTAATGAATTTTGATAGTATTGCAGTAGCAGTTCATGTTATTTTCTCTGCGCACCGTAACTTTCAATTTGCGAAAACTTGGTAAAAATATTAGCCCAAAACCAATTTTCTTTAAAACGTATGTGCTCCTAAAATTTTGAGGGAAGGCGTGGTATACATGCCCACATGGCTATTACTATTTTGTCGAGTCACCACAAATTGGTGGAAATATTCGCGAAAATATGTTTTTTTATCGTAAAATCTTAGCTGTGACCAGGGAAGTACGCTTACTATCTTTTTAATTTTAAACAAGGGTAGCAGGTATTTAGCTCTATATGGCTGTTATGTTTTAGCCTAGATAGCCACGGGCTAAGCAATCTTGTGCGTTCTCTGTGTCTGTCCGTCCGTATGCCCGAATAACGAAAACAACTACTGGCTTGAAAGATCCCTAACTTCACAGAAAGTCCCATCAGAGTGAAAGTGTGCTCTTCATAGTCGTGTGATTATTTCTAAAAGTTGCATTTTTGGCGACTTTGACGAAGAATTACTTAGCTCAGTCATCTGGTTATAGAATGTCGGCGAAGCAGTTCGAATCGTGTCAAAAGATTCGATTCCTCCTTTTGGCGATTCCAACAGATCAGATACCTGTTTCATGGGTATTCTACTTTAGAGCAAAAATAAAGCAGAAATATAGCTGCTAATGTTTTGTATAAAGATAGCGAAGACATTTTCAATTTTATAAAATGACTCAAGCTACACTAGATTGTTCCCCATTATATTTTTTGGTTTAAGTAAAATAACAAGGACTTTCATCTAAATTTATAAAGAATCACAATATTCCAGAAGTTTCAATATTAACAAGACATGCTTTGATGCTTGAAGTAGAATGCTTATTTTGCTTCAGTAAATACATAAATTAAATATAATATAAAATAAAACATGAATATTTCAACAACTAACTAACATAACAATAACCCTTGACTAAGACAATTTCACTGTGACTACTGCCAGTATTAACCGTTACATAAGATTACGGTTAAGCGCCATGGAGAATGTAAAGTAAACTTTTATTTATTTGCAGGACAGCCTATGCAAATTAAAACAACAATTCGATCATAATTAGCTTTAATAAGATTTACAGATATGACGTCTAATAGCGGTGTTATTTTATGGACTAACACAGTACTTATACGTCAAAATTGTCAAAATTAGTCGTCATAAATGTATTAATTATGATGCCTTGTTACGGAGTTATTCCAAAGAATTGGAGTAACTTATGTTTCACCGAAGTTTTATCCTGCTACATTGTCCCATGACTTGCTATTTAATAACATAAACTACTCATTATTCATTTAGATATATATCTCCTTAAATACCAATTATTAGATATCAAGTAAAAGAAAGTTTTTATTACTTTCTTCTTATTCAGTTATGTATGTATCATTTGTATAATTTGTGCAGTTATGAGCTGATTACCGGCGAGAAATTTATTCTGTGTTTTTGCCAGCACTTTATTTAATATGGCGTCCGATTATGTTCATCATACTTGAGTAACTGCATGATATAGACAACGTTATGAAACTTTGAAATTAATAGGTAGATTATTGTTTGACGTCATTAATGTTGTGCTCGTGATTTTGTGAAAATGTGAATTTAGCTGCTTTCTCTTGATATTGTGATTTATTAAATTGAAATTTTATTCGATAAATAGCTGAATCTGAATAGAAAAATCTCAAAATCAGTTGGAGACTCGTTACAGAAAGAAAATTTTAGAACATAAAAATATTTACATGGTGTCCAAGCGAAAGACACCTACATGATCGCCCATTTGGTTTCTAAAAACTTCTAGTAAAATAGATGAGTTGAAAAAAACTGCACCACAACAATTAATAAAAAATAATAAAGGTTAACGTTTAGCAAAAAAGTGTTAGCTAATTCGTATGGCGTCCTGTATTTTCCTGATTGATGTGACAGTGACTGTACTCCATGATTGATCCTATATAAAAAAGCTAAGCAAGTAAAGTCAAATCATAAATAACCAAAATTAACCAAACTATAGACAAAAAATATTATACAAGTCCTGTTATAAAAGAGATGCCATATATCCTCATTTAAGTGAACATTCATCAAAAGATGTTTATTGTTCCATGGAAGTAGATATACTTGGGAATCTTTCACCAGGCAAAGTATCTCTGGCTCAACATGAAGATAGTATGGAAGGGGGCTGAACTTGTAAAAAACCAAAGTTGGACGTTGAACTAAGACCTAGAGTGACTGAGAATGCAAAAACTGTCATGGCAGGAATGAAGCAGCCTTGAAAAAAGGTACAAGCAACTATGAGTGCTGAACCGAACGACACGTTACAGATGAAGCAATACCAAAAAATGACAAGAAAATAGAGTAGATTACTGGAATTTACAAACTCGATGTCTCAGGTAGCAACAGAGATTAGGGTGTTTTTGTTTTACATTTAAAGAGCATAGTGATGGATTCCTCTGTTTTATATCAAACAAAATTGATATTTTTTCTCCGACTACCATTAAGCAACTCTGCATGAGTACATGCACAGATGACGAAATCGAACAGTCTAAAGCTATGCTGTATGACATTTGTGAAACTGCAGACCGTAAAAAGAAAAGAAAAGGGCTATAAAAAAGTAATAGTATTTGTGGTATAAACAAATTTCTGAAATCAACACGATCAAACGTATCATTTGCAGAGACTGACGAATTTATTTGTAACAAGATATGACTCATCAGTTGCAAGAAAGGGACATTAAAAATATCTCAACCAAAAGTTGAAATCAGTAACTGATAAAATAACCCCCCCCCCCCCAGGGCACTCTTTGATGTACAATTATGGCTTACCTTTGTGAGTGATTAGGTGGCTCCAAACTTTTGCCGTTTTATGACCGCCATTTGTGTGTTTTTTTTCAGCTTCTTATATTATGCTGTATACGCAAAACGTGAACATAGCATTAAAATCTTTCAAATGGAACTTTCTCAACAAGTGAAACATTCAAGGAATTGAATAATTTGCCACGGAAAGTACGAAGTGAGAGCGTCCTCCTAAACTTTAGTATTTATGAGAGATTATATACACCATATTGTGAACCAACCTCCCATGCATAGCAATAATTCCAAAAAGATGAAAATTAAACTCCACATATTATCTTTTGTGGTTGTGTTTAGAGTTTGGAGTCCCAAACCAAACCTACTCCATATCCATACCCCAGTACAATCCTGAATTGATGTCAGTATGACGAAACAAACATAAAGATAACCTAATTAAGGCATAACTCGCATCAATATAGTACAGACAGGTACTTAAATCGAGTGATAGAAATCAGTACACTTTTTAGAATTGATAAATCGAAAGCGATTGTTTGATTGCAATGTCTGTTGGTATTCATAAAACTTTACAAGAACTCAAGAGAAAAGTTCCAAACGTATAACACTCAGATTGCCAACAAACCAAGTAGCGAATATTTGAATTATGACTGCAAATTTCAAAGCCAGCTGTAAAAATTTCAAGTTCCAACATTCCTTGAGATATTTTTGATAAAAAAGAGAAAGCTGAGCTTTATAATATGTTGCGTTAAGGAAACGCTTAAAATCATTTTAATATATACCAACTCGTCAAACGTAAAAAAAGATAGTAAAACGAAGAGTACCCCCTAGGGTACTCTTTGATGTACAATTGTGGCTTATCTTTGTGAGTGATTAGGTGGCTCCAAACTTTTGCCGTTTTATGACCGCCATATGTGTTTTTTTAGCTTCTTATATTATGCTATATACGCAAAATGTGAACATAGCATTAAAATCTTTCAAATGGGTCTTTCTCAACAAGTGAAACATTCAAGGGATTGAAATAATTTGCCACGGAAAGTACGAAGTGAGAGCATCCTCCTAAACTTTAGTATTTATGAGAGATTATATACACCATATTGTGAATCAATCTCCCACGCATGGCAATAACTCCAAAAAGATGAAAATTACACTTCACATATTATCTTTCGTTTTTGTGTTTGGAGTTTGCAGTCCCACACCTACTCAATATCCATACCCCAGTACAATCCGGAACTGATGTCAGTACGATGAAGCAAACATATAGATAACCTAATTAAGGCATGACTCGCATCAGTATAGTACAGACAGGTACTTAAATCGAGTGATAGAAATCAGTACACTTTTTAGAATTGATAAATCGAAAGCGATTGTTTGATTGCAATGTCTGTTGGTATTCATAAAACTTTACAAGAACTCTAGAGAAAAGTTCCAAACGTATAATACTCAGATTGACAACAAACCAAGTAGCGAATACTCGAATTATGACCGCGAATCTCTAAGCCAGCTGTAAAAATTTCAAGTTCCAACATTCCTTGAGATATTTCTGATAAAAAAGAGAAAGCTGAGCTTTATCATATGTTGCGTTAAAGAAACGCTTAAAATCATTTTAATATATACCAACTCGTCAAATATAAAAAAGATAGTAAAACGAAGAGAGTAATATTTTCAAAGACGAATGACACCCCGCCTGCTTTTAAGCTTGTTTCTCACCTCGGAGGAGAAGGCAAAATTGTGGTTCAGTCATTTCCAACAGAAGTGAAAAATTTATTATACTTAGGCACCTGTTCATGCGCATATTCTTTTTGCAAAAATAACGAACAATTACAGGGAATATACGCATAATCCACACCGCTGGACTCCAAACAGCAAAATAGTTCATTATGAGCTGAAAAATGCATAAATATTACAGAAATGAGGTGTGTAATAAAGAAATGCATCATTCTACATGTGCAGAATGTTGTTTTTACCTTCAGTTTGCACGTGCACGTACGCCCCCCCCCCTGGCATCGGGCCAAAATAACACCGCACATAGAGAATGTAGTGTTGTTGTTTTAGAGGATGGGTAAGAATCTTAATTGTACACTTAATAAAAGTTATGTACTCAAATGTTGAAGGTCTAAAAATTCGATGGAAAATCAATCATTAAGATTAATTTTACGTCACTGGTGTATGAAATTGATAACGAATCGAGACTTTAGTAACAATGTCCTTAAGGTCTAAAAGTCCTTAAGGCCTAGAGAATTTGACAAGAAGTATGTTTCATAAAGACTGCAATACAATGTCATTGATACAAAGACACTAATAAACCAGACCGTTTTCGCTTTTAGGTAGAGAAAATTACACATGGTGCCACAAAAATAGAATTCTGAATATTTAAAATTTCAAGACCATTTAACATTCTTTGTTAAAAGTCATGTCAAGTTGTCAGTTGTCCCAACACTACGTAATACAGCCTCATGTTGTATCTCAGTGATCTTCTTATGCCGATAAAGCGTAGACTTGAGGTCAGGAAGTGATCTCGGTCAAATCACAACATTCAATCCAATTTTAATGGTTGTGATTTACCAAGAACATAGACTAACGTTTACAAAACGTCTTTAGCATCTCTTGGATAAAACAATGGTTAGATGTAAGGCTACTTTTCCTTGTCGAACCACTTTTCATACGCTTAATTAACTTCTTTGATGATACGTTAAATAAATTTGTGATAAATTAATGATTTGAAAAATTCGGAAAATTTTACAATATCTGAATATTTCCATATTCAACGAAGCCCGAAATTTAATGCAATGTCAAAATTTTTAAATCCAAATGACGCCATAAAATTATCGTTGCGTCATGTTCTTACGCTGGTGTGGAAAATGGACGGTGACGTTTTTTTTCTCTGGGAAAGATGAGGGGGCAGAGAAGGAAATTTGAGGTATAAAATTCGCATTTAGAAATACATTTTAACCTCAATTGAAAATAAAGCTAAACAAGTAATTAAATAAATAAAAATAATAAATAAATAAGTAAATTAATAATAATAGTTATTATAATGATAATCGCTCAATTATAATGTGAATACAACCTAATGCAAAGTGCGGAAGTGAGCATTCTCAAGATATGGGAGATAAGCATCCACACTGAGATATTTGCTGTTCAGCCTAGGGCCAAGACACAACACTGGCACACACACCCAATATTTGCTCACTTAAAGTGGAGGATCCATATACTATGTTGATGGCAGTGAGAGCCTTATATCCGGTCGTCAAAGGCAAAATTTCAATGTCCAATTATGCATATAAAATGCTAACAAGTTTCTATAAAACTTAAGAGATCCAATTAGAGCGGACAAAGCATGAATCTACCAATTCTGGTCGCCCTAACTCTAACCATCTCGAGGAATTTAGGTGACAAGATTATGGAGAAGAAAACATCTTATCGAATCGTACGTATTCAATTAATTGTGGAGAGAGAAAATTCCCAAATGTAATAACGCTAACTTAAACACTACAAATTACCAATTTATATCACAGTATGCTGAAAAAAACACTCATGTAATTAGATTATCAGAAATGGCTTATATTTATGTGCATCTGATAAAGTTCAACGTCACTTAATAAGACGATACAAGTCTCAAATCGTAGGTATCGAATCACTTTTATTCTCTCTGGCAGTAGCATACATTTCTAAGGTAAGAATATTTGTGATGTTTGCCATATTATAAGGAGTTAAAACATTCATTATTAATTTTCTTTGTATGACGTGTAGCTTAGATCTAGTAATGTCATATATTGTTTTGAGAAATCCTTTAGCTGCTCAACCCTGACTCAAAATATTCTTCCATGATTGCAAAGTGCTGCAGGGTAAATAAGCACAATCCAATTTTTCCCTCCTTTTTTTGCTTAATTTATATCACCATAGCATAATACGGTACAGAAACCATCTCAGTGGAATAATTTATAACGGAATATAATTGTACCCAAAACAAAGAAATAAACATATAAAATATGACTCCTGTTTAGAATGTCCCAAAACCCTCCATTGGCCTTGCGCACGTTTCTCACTGGTCTTACAAGCTCGTACTGTAAGTGCATCAGGCATCGGATGCGTATCGATACTTACCGCCATCGTAGTTTAGCTATTATTCCCCCTCGTAGGGATTACATCTTGTAACTTGCGTTTATTTCAACCCTTTTTTCTGCACTCTCTTTCTGGAACCACTAAGCAAAAATGGCGTTATTTACCCCTCTAAATTTGCATAAATTCAATGCCATACATTTTTATTTGGAAATATTTCTTGGAACAGAAGGAACATGTCTGGGGTACCAAATATAAAAGAGCTATGCCTACCTCCACCACAACCAAAGCAGCCACCGGTAACACTACAGCCAGACGGATTACATGTTAAGCTGTGTGACCAAAAGGGTTCCCGCCTCAGCATTGATTTCGTAACTAGGCCAATTGGAGATGACAGATATGTCGGACTAGAGTTAAAGTGGAAATGTTAACATGCACAAGATAAGCAAATATTGTGTGTCAATGCATGTCACAATGTGTACATGATATTTAACATTATCCTATGAGATTACGTGACTTAAGGAGGCAAAATTGCAAAACAAGAAAATTTAAAAACCAACAACAACAAAACAATGAAGTGGTTTCAGTACAGATATGTGAAATAAAATATTGCACTGAATAAATCTAAACTACACGACTTTAAATCAGAAAAAAAATAACTTGAGTTGATTAACTAACTTCTTAAGTCAAGAATAAGAAAGCACTGTGAACATTTAGCTCAATAAAATAAGTTGTATTTTTTTAGTTGATCACATTTGCATGCTGTTCATTTTGGCAACAAATTGTTACACATTTAGGTGAAATGTGACTAAATTTTAGCCTCGTTTTATTTCACAATTTGATTTCTAGTACAATAAAGATATAGCTAATAAAATAGTCTACAGTAAACGTGGTGAGAAAGCCTTTCGCCAACACCAAGTGTACTTGCTTATATTTAAATTTTAAACTATACTAAAATACATTTTATTGCTGTAGTCAATTTGGTTAAAAACCGAAACACATTATTATGTAGTAATAAACAGAGTATAAAAATTGTTTAGCATTTATTGTAATATTTTTTTTTTCATTTCTCAAAGGAATATATTTGTAGAAATGAGTAATAGCTGCCATTGTAGTTGATGTAGAAAAATTTGGCGTCGATTCTAGTCGTTAAGGATATTTAATGTACGAACGTGTTATTGCACTAGTAATGGAGCTTTAGTAGTAGGGAAATGAGAGTTCTGGAACACCCCCTCCCCCCTCCCCCCAGGGGTCGACTATCACCGGTAAGAAAATTCTGAACAACTATGGTTTTATGAACCCCCCAACCCTAAGGGTAAGAAAATTTTGCGATTTCAGCATAGATATATGTTTCAGAAGATTTTGAAGAACTTTGGTTGTTATGACCCCACCCCCCCCCCCTAGGGGTAAGAAAATTTTGCCGTTTCAGCATAGATATATGTTTCAGACGATTCTGAAGAACTTTGGTTGTTATGACCCCCCCCCTATCATGTAACACTGTGTAGTTGAACAGCCACAGACATCATTCAAAGACGAGAGCAGACCTTTCTGTTTTCCTTGGAAAAATTTTACATTGGTGTTATCTGTCAAGTCATTTGCGCGGCGTTGAAAGCGAAGTATTAGATCCACAGTAAGTTAGTTTTTTTATTTTTAACACATCACTCAAGGGTGTGTTTGAATGAGAATTTCTGCCCATTCATAAGATGCGTTCGAATGACAATCCCATTCACAAGGTGTGTTCGAATGGACAGCTTATTCAAACATGTGCTCGAATGGCTAGCTCATTCAAACATGCGCCCATACATTTTTCCCCACACCCATTTTTATAACATATATATTTAGATATATTAGAATTGAGTTTAACATCTGACAAGGAACTTGTCAGACGGGAAAACATGAAAGGTATAAATGGGATGAGCGAGAACATATATTGTCGTTTCACGTGGTGGATTATGTGAGTAAACAATGTCGACATCCCTTCTTCACAGACGTATAGAGACATTGCATGAGGTCTTCCAAGTGAACTATACTGACTATGTGTTTTCAAAACTTTTGAATTTTGAATGGGATTGGATTTTACAAGTGAAGAATTTGCATAAACATTGAGAAGCGACAGGAATGGTAATTCTAAGAAATCGTTTCATTGAAGCTTTTCTGAGTGAATGTGAAGACCTGAATTTACCAGGAAACACCTATGACATTGAATCAGCATTTATCAACGCCAATACAATTTGGGCAGCTGAACTCATGCTAGTTGTAGCTGCTAGAATTATTTTACATTATGATGATGACGTTCCATTGACGACGAATGTATCAGAACTTGTTCGCTTCAACCATGGACGAGTTGAAGTGAATTCAAAACTTTGCAAGATGTTTGAAAAGGGAGCTAACTCAGCAGATAGTTGGGTATAAAAGGAGTGGACTCAAAGTCATCATTACAATGTGCAGCCATGGAGAAGACAAGCAGCTTTAAAATTAGTGCCAACTTAACCATTACTGTGGAGCATGCAGAATTTGGACCATTTCTTCGAATCAAACGTGGAGAGAAATGGCTTGCTTTATCGCCGTCTTTGTGGAATATTATGTGTCAAAACTTGAAAAATTTACGCCACATTGACTTCACACTGTACTTAGTATTAATATAAAATTAAAAATATAGCAATGCAAAGATATGACCTTTCGTAATCAGAAGTGTTAATATATACAGATGCACATTTTTTCAGGTAATATGTGTGGCTGTGTGTACTAAGTTGTACCTTGATACTCAAATGTATAGATGCATCTTTTGTTCAGGAGACGATGAACAAAAGACAAAGACACAGCCTGCAGTTCCAAGAGAAAATATGTTTTCTTTTCATGAACGCATGAGGGGTAATAAGCGGCGTTGTTTAGTCAATGAGTGACATAATATTTTCACGTACAGAAGAAGTTTATGGGAGAAATAACAGACGCCAGATGTTTCGTACCTGCTCTTTATGGACTGCCCCTTATTCATAGTCCAGTTGCCCTGGCGTTAAATTCCAGAACAAGATGGCACATGAGGTCTACTTCCGAACTACTTGCAGCACTGCAGTGATTGGATGATCCTGGCGAATTGCGTTTCTACAGCCTCAAGCTTAAGCTTCCGCTAAAATGAAAACCAGTTTCTTAGCTTTTGGATTCATACATAATATATGATATAATATAAAGTTATTTAATATGCTAAATGATTCTAAATCGTATTTTAAAGCAAAGCATATACCTTTCTCTATATACATGTCATTTAAAACAAATACACATAATTTTAATGCATAGAACACATGTTTTAATAAAGATACGCATACTTTAATGCAAGAAAAACCGTTAAAGTATTAACCTGTTTTATTTAAGTATATATTTACAAATGTTGTATATCATTGGTACTCTCACTAACATTGTCTGTTCAGCTCATAAAAGTGCGGTAAATGTCAGTTAGTTATTCACCAGAGTAGCTGCATTGAAAACCGATGGCATTACAAGACCAACCGTTTTATCTAACCGTGACCCGTTACTGATACCTTGCTGTATGATACGGTGCTTCGGTTAGATTGACCGGTGGGATTACAAGATCGACCGCTTTACCTAGACGACACCCGTTACTGATGACGTACCAGTACTAGTAAAACAATACTGACCCACTTTTGGCACACGACTTAGGCTCAATATTTGTATATAAGTTTGGGCGTAATTTGCATGTCATTTATGGGTCACAAATCCTTATCATAGGCAAAGAAAGAGATATATCAGAGAACATTTATTGAGTGTTGCCTGATATTTATAGCAAATTCAGATTACATTCGGATAAAAATCTAGCAAAAATTGTAATGCACATTTGTCCTTTTATTACAAGAATACAGTATCAATTAAGGATACTGTGACGTAATGTTCTTCGTGATTTCTGAACTAGCACAGGTGCGAATTTTCCTCAGCAGAGCGAGACAGAGGATATCGTTCCAATGTAAATTTCCTACATCTACTTTCAGTCAAATCTCACATAACCATATTATTATATTGGCAATATTAATAAATATTATTTAATTAACTAATAAAATGTAAAGCAATAAGCACGTATTTCCATTTGTATCACAACATAGAGTTTGTTAAAAAATAGATGTAAGGCCAATGTATTGAATCGTTAGTACTTAATCATATTTTACTAAATAATTCCTCATAATTTATTTCATCGTTGCCACTAGCCGTATCAAGGAAAATAATATTTAAATATTATATAATATTTAAATATCTCTTAAATTCTACATTAAGCAAAAATTCAGATACCTTGATTCTATGTGTCGGCAAATGGGGACGGTCTTTTATCTACTCGGGAGCGTCATATTTTTCAGGTATCAATAAATCCGTATCCCAGTCAACAGACATATTTTATATTCTTACTTTATTTTGTGTAACTCACAATTATTTTTCTCTATATTCTGTACATTCTAAATAACATTAATCAAGACCATTCAAGCCCATACACCAGCACACTGTATTCAATGCAAGCACTTCTTTTAACATGTATATTAGGTAAGCCTTTGAACAAATTAAAAAACATTATCATCACCAACACCAACTGCTGCATGTTTTATAATTCGACTAAGTACAACGTCTTTATACATCTCGACTACATAATGAGAGGCACTTACACCTACATTCATTTGATCCTTGGAGTGGTATGCAGGGGATTGACGTTCGCTCAAATTGTCTTAATTAAGCGAATGCAGTGGATTAGATCACCTATCACGAAATTCAATATTAACGCCCACTAAGGCTTTTGGCCGTCCCTTTAAAATCTTTGTAGTCCGGCTATTTAAAAAATCAAACTGGAGGAAATGACGATAGAACTGGTTTTATAAGCAATATATTATACAGAAGTGTTTTTTTCTATCTACTTCATAAACAGTTATACACATGCATGGAATTATGCCTGAGCTATATTCTGTGAGAAGCTGTACGTCATTGCTAGTTAATAAATCCAAAGAACGTTCGTGTGTGTAGCGATGTCCTTAAATTTAAAAACAATTTTCCAAAAGGTTTTCCTATGGCGACATTATTGCGACCTGAAAGAATAAGTAATAATCAGGTACATAGATGGGCTGCTGTATTATTATATCAGAATAATTAAGAAACAGAATTTCCTAGATTTTGTTAAAATGTCACAACCAGAATGATACAATTAGAACTCTATAGAAAACAATTATTGTGGCATTTGCAATCTTAACATTTTATGCTGTATATTTCATAGGTTATAACCCCGAAATTTTAAATATATAATTGATTCAAGATTGATAATGACACAAAGACCCAATCCTAGTCCTCAATACAAGTTGCCCGATTTAGTATTTCACAAATTCACTCATCAAATTATTGTCATTTTATTTTTTGTAGAATTTTTATAGAATGCTTAAACAATCCATCAAAATATGGCATTGAGAAGCAAACTGACTGCTGGTCGGCATACTTTTTTTATCACTTCATTCCAGTATATATCTTAAGACTCAGACATATCAAGTTATAGCAACGCAAACATAGTGGCAATTTTTTTATGCTGTTAAGGAGAACAAGTGCTTTTTTATACTCTGGCCAAATACTTTCTAATCAACTGAACTCAAGTTTCAATTTAGCGGCTGACAATAAGAATGAACATTATACAAAAATAGTATATTAGCATATTAGCAGGGGTTGAAGACAGAAAAAAAAGCGCGGAAGGAGGAAAAAAATCAACTATAAAAACTGGTCAATTTTTTCTAAAGCTTGGCATATAGATATATTTGTTTTGTTTAAAATTCGTTCAAAATATACCTTTAGGTTTTAGAAATTTAAGGTATTCAATAAAGTACACTTCTCTACTGTTGAGTTTGCAACGATGAATAAATAATCTTGCTTGCAGAAGAATTTAATCAACCATATAACTAATCTCCCCTAAGTTATCGCTTCGAATAATTGCAAATAGTTTCAATCTGTTCGATAGAGCGATACTGGCTTCTATCATAATGTTATAATTTATAAAGTTTTCTAATAATTTCCAGAATAAAGTTAAATTTGAACAGAGGATAAACATATGCATGACATCATTCTTCACTTTACAATTCTGACAATTTGATGCGACCGTTGGGTCAAATTTTGCAACTATATAATTTGATGCATAGTTTTTATGCATAATTTTATAGTTTAACATACTGTCTCGAACATTTCTTGTCAAATATTTCGTCTTACCAAAGATTTCCTTAAATTCACAATCAGCCATACATATATTTTCATTTTTCCACCTTTCTATACAGCTTGGTGTAGCTTCCTGAAGTCTAACTAGGTTCCAATATATTAATTTTGAGCATATTTTGGATATCACTGAGTTATAAAATTTAGAGGTAAACATAATATCAACATCTTTTTTACTACTTATAATTTTTGTTGCATCTAGTGCCAATGCACTTTTCCATTTTTGCGGAATTGCTGCTACCAGGCTGTATAGATTTAAGACATTTATTTTACAATCAAACCTCTTTTTTTATTTCTAGCGGTAACATAATTGACCAATCCTTATTCATTATATCCGAAATATGCAATATTTTCTTGGTATATAATTCTTTAAAAAAGAATCGGCATACTTAATAGTTCCGACAGCACCTCGTTTGCAATATTTAGTCATATCCGATAACTATGAACTGGCATGATATCAGACGATTAAGAAAACACATTCGACAAGTAGAAAATGTTGTTAAATGTTGACAAGAGCATTCGCCGGACTGGGATCTCACATAATTGTCCTCTCACATAACGAGGGCCGTAAAACTGGTCTTGATGGGTCTTTTGTGCGCGCTATAACGACTTCAGTGATTAATTTTAGTTCTACAATCCAGATACTTCTATAGAACAATTAAATAATTAGAATAGTGGATAAGACATTGAAAATAACAACATAGTAATAATAATGATAAAGAAAATAACAACAACTTCCGTTAATAATAATATTAATAATAATAATAATAGTAATAATAGTAACAATTTAGGTACAAACAGGATTAGGTAAAACTATCAAGAGTGTAGCGTTTGTCAAGTGATGAATCGAGTTACAAATTATTATCGATGCCTAAAAAATGACTCCTAGAAAAATATATTATAAGAATTTAGAACATATCGGCGCAGGTCTATCAATGAATTAGAGATAGGAAAATATAGGCAATGATGGCAAATAGTGTATTTTTAAGGTAAAGTTTAGTATTGGTAGCCTTTTTGCACACAGGTATTCCAACACTTGTACTCAGCGCATAAAATTGTAAATATCTTAAAGGGACATTTGTAAGATACCATAAGCACATTAGACGACTCTATTAATTAACAAACATAAGGAAATCACTGTATCAACAAGATCAAATTATATTTCATGTACTTTGAAGTTAAAGCATTTATGTTGGTCAAGGCTGTGTAAATTTCTTACCCATATACGTAAAGAATATACATTTTGCTTTGAAACATCAATACTGTTTATATGTGCAGAATTATTTGTTGCCTTAAGCACAGAATTCACCTGCCCCGCACGAGAACGACAGAACAAATGAAAAAGTAACAATTTTTGCACATAAATAATTACGTGTTACTTTTTAATTTCTACGTATACTTAGTTGTGGTATGAGTTATGAGGCTGGGGTTGGTTTTGATTGGCCTGTTATTGTTAGTAAGTTTAGAAATAACTGTAATCATTAACAAATTCATAAATATCAAAACTTCTTTTGACACACTGACCCAGTTCTTGGCATGCTTCTTCAAGGAGAAAAACACGTTTGATTTGTTTACTGGATATTTACTACGCGAGAACAACCAGAGAACAACCGAGGGGAGCAGGCGAGGTCTTGAAAATATGTATTCTTGTGGAATATGTGTTCGAAAATATTGGCCGTTTCGTTTGTGCTATCATTTCTTTGCATTCTGCGCGCCAAGCATGACATAAAGCCTATTATTTACACAGCTGTAAGCACGATTGTTAATTTTTCTTTGCCAATAATAAATTATGAACTATAATATGATAAAAAGTTTAGAATAAAAAATAGAATGCAGAAAATGATGCTGAAATGCACTGGTTTAAATGGTAGTCCATTTATTTAATGTATCATATATGTGGGTATTTCTGCATATGACTATTTAAAGGTTAGGATCTTTTAAGGATCTAAAATGATGAAATTAAAATTTGGATGTTTAGTAATTACATTTTGTTACATTACCACCATTACCGGAATAATAGTTGGGCATTCTTACAACTGCACGTTTGGTTCACCAAAAAAGGAAGAGAACCTTTGTCTCTCTCAAACGAGATGTGCAATGTTGTGCATTTTGAGGAGTATTTTGTGGTACGGAATAAGGTCGAACTCTGTGAATGCTGTAAATCCTCTTCAAAAGGAACCGAAGAAATATTTATTTTATTGAAGCGATGAATGAATGGAGTAAAATTGTGGAAGAGATCATGAAATACAACCAAAGAGAATATGATGCTATAATATTTCCATAACATGAGGTCCTCCTTTAAGGGTTCTTTACTGTGGTATGAAATTGATTGTCTGATAGATGTTCTGTTCATGATTTTCCTGTCCTCTTGTGAAATGTTTTGCGTACGATGCAAACAAATTAAACGTCTTGTACGTTACACTACAAAAAGACGGAATAAAATTGATGTTACTAAGCTCAGTTCAATGTATTCAATGAACGAATAATAAATACAACCTTCACAAATGCATCCATTGATTATTGAGGAGGAATGTGGCCATTGGAAGAGACCAGTCCTTCAATAATAACCCGTTTTCTTTCTGTAATCATGCTTGCTTTAATCCTGTGTTTTCTGTAATCACCAGATTCCTTGATCATGTGTTTATTGCAAATATTGTTATGATCACGCGCTTTCTGTGATCATGCTTGCTTTAATCCTGTGTTTTCTGTAATTACCAGATTCCTTGATCATGTGTTTATTGCAAACATTGTTATGATCACGTGCTTGCTGTAATAAAGAACTTGCAGTCTTGGGCCATATCATCTATTACTGAAAATTATATTTTTCGGATCTAGCTAATGAACTCTTGATATTATAAATGAAATGTCTTGCTGGTATAAGTTAGTGCACTAAATCATTGCGTCAATGTTTATATAAGTGTAGGCAAACATGTTAGAATCAATATTATAAACAAGTTATAAATTGTATTTATCGAACATGTTGTGCTATTTATTGCACTGCATGTGTAAAATTTATGATGTTCTTATTCTGTTTATCGCTTTGCAAAGCACACCGGAGAACAATGATGGCATATTTATCATGATGTGTCTAGAATATTTGTTTGTCTCTAGTAAAGTACCTTAGAATTGCATCCCTGCAATGAGCCATATTAAACAGACCACCAGATAGATTAACAGTTTCACTAAGGTTCTAATCAATGATATTCGCAGATGTAGTAATATTCTCTGGTACAAATACGATCGTACCACGATCCCGATCCTTCATAGTCGTCAACAGCCATACAATGCTGCAGTCCTATCCCATTATTTGGTTGATTCGAATCAGAATCCCAGTCCGTATAGCTGAATTGCCTCCCGGATCCAACCCAGATCCAGGTGTCCTCAATGGCTTCATCAGATCCACCAACCCACGTGAATTCACCTAAATAGACAACGAACTTAATTTTAAGGCCAAATCAAACGATAAAGTTTGGTTATGGCAATACACCCACAGGACACATGTAAATGAAATACATATCAAAAAATAAAATGCATTGTTACACCCATTTGACCATAAGTAAGTCATGCAAGTGTTTTAAATACAACCAGGTCATACCTAAATATTGTTATACCCACCAGGATTTATGGGCTTTACAACGTTGCTGATTTCGGCTGTGTAAAGTTCTGCCAAGCGACCGCCTCCAGCTATGCAGGAGTTTCTCTCTGTGTACCACGTGACCGAATCACGTACCAACACAAAACAGGCATTGTCCTGTACCGCATCACATGCTTCTGTTTCCAATATATATATATATATATATATATATATATATATATATATATATATATATATATATATATATATATATATATATATATATATATAGGGAGAGAGAGAGAGAAAGAGAGAGAGAGAGAGAGAGAGAGAGAGAGAGAGAGAGAGAGAGTAAGAGAGAGGGAGAGAGAGAGAGAGGACTCTTGCGACAACTTTTTATTGACGCTATTTTTTATGGTAACTTTTGTCATCTTTTAATAAAATCCTTTTTATTACACCTTGTTCGAAGCCATCACTTTTCGTTAAATATTTTTGGATGTATCTTTTACTGTATCTCTTTTCACAATATATATTTTTGATAACACCTCTTTGTTGGCATTATATTTGCTGATTGTTTCACCGGCATATTTTTTAATCATCTTTTTTATGACATATTTGATGACATTTTCTAGAAATACAAAGTACAATATTTTTCATATACTGTAATAGTCACAAGAAAATAAAATAACTACTTATTGATACTTTTTATCGTTTCTTGAAATTTCCACAGCATACAATCTTTTACGCTGTATTTTCCAGCTGATTTCCATGATTTCCGTACTAAGCATTCGTATTATTCACTTTGAAACAAAAAGAGTATTACCGGGAATTAATTAGAATTACTACATGGCTATGTGGATCTCCATTCGAAACAGGGGACAAAGCTTCAGCTACTTGTTCAATATCAACGCTGGTAAATCGTTTCATTTGGAATAGGGTGTGGAGAGGGACGGCGTGTGTGTGTGTGTGTGTGGGGGGGGGGGGGGGTATGGAGGGGTGTTTCGTGACTGAAGTCGATGACTCACTGAGGCTTTGTTCTGCGTTATCTCTTTTTTCTTAATTACCACAAACCTTTCTTCTTCATCTCATTCCTGTCACCGATTTTGCAATCTTGATTGACATTTTAAAATTTTGCCATGCCACTCTGCTATTATTGCGTTACTAAGTAACGAGGAAAGCCTACAATGTTTTATCATCCTCCTGTGCTGGGCAACTACATACACATTTATATTTCATATCCTGCTCCAAGTTCGTTTGATATAGTGAAAAAGATATCAAGAATTTATGCATGACGCTATGGTTAATGCATTACTATGCAATTATTTTTTATGAACACAGCTAGCCATTTGTCGTGAAAGCTCCAATAAGGCACAGACATAAGAAGCAAACATAACATTAATAAAAAACTTAAACTGTTATATTTTCTGGAATTTTTTCTTGTTTTTTTCAGATTTCAGCTTTTTCAGAGGGGATGGAGGGATAGGTTGGTTATTTATATAATTAGTTACTATAAGATGTGGGGATTAAAGTCGGTTAAGGGAGATCACGTAAAAAAAACAAATCAATGAAGAGATGGGGACATTTCCCTCTGCCACCCAAGTATGCGTTATTTTCAGACAATGTGTCTTGGTTTTGATACTAATGATTAAGGAAAAAGCCACACTGTAAATGTTTTATGGGAATACCTAGATTGTTCGAGGGGTACTTTGACCTGTCGAAAATATCAGGTTAAAAAGATTGAAGTGCCAAGTTTGATAATCTCTTGCATTGTGTATATTTATTGCATTGCCTCAGTCACCGAACACAAAATTAGAAAAAAATGACAAAACTAACCAAATTTTAAAAAACTGCATCACAAGCATACAATTAAAGATTGATCCAAGACCGAGAGAATTCACTAATTGATTAATTATAGTCATAAAAATCTATGCAAACTTGGCATGGTTTTCTATTTATTTATTCTATTACATTATTTTATCTGGATATTTCTTTTTTATTCTATAAAGTTTAGATTTCTTGGTTGTTTAAAATGTGTTTATTAGTAGTTAATGGTGTCATTGTATGTTAAATTTCATTTAGATTGTTGTACACTTTTACCCTATTTCTATAAGTTATTTTCTTTAAGTTGCAAACACTTACTGTCGCAATGATCGCCACCGTTACCATGGATACATAAGCACGTGTAGTTACCATCTCCATCAAGACAAACTCCTCCATTCTCACAAGTAATACCATCGCAGTCATCTCGATTCACTACCAAATCAGTTGAGACAAACATTTGTAACTGAGTCATATATTTCAGAATATTTCCGATTTGTTTCTATAAATTAAATATGTGTTAAAACATTTTATATTGTGTCAAGAATTGTACATTTGAATTAATGTACGCCGCTAATTTTTTGTAGTTGTGCTAGGTATTCACATGTGTAATTTCGGTATTCGAACATACAAAATAGATTAACACATAAATTAAAACCAATGAACATATACATTAAACATAAATTACCCCAGAAAATCCAATGGCCATTGACCTCTAATGTGTATATTTCACTTTCACTGATAGGACGAAGATCGCATCTGTACTGCAGGTGTTCCAGAACCTTTATATTTACTGAGCGACATTCGGGTGTTTTCTTACACTCAGCATGGCATTGAATTTGGTAGGATACTGTTATAACATTCAGGGTATCTCCATTGTACTTCAAATCCTCCAGTTTATAAAATAAAGCTGAGCAAAATCCTACTAGGAAAACTATTCCGATGGTACTGTTGATGCCTTGCATTGTTGGTGTTTTAGCCACGCCAGCTTTCATAAAAATTGTTTTAAAAACAAATTCATACCTAGAAGTTTTGGTGTCAGCACTGAATTTCAATAGGAGAAATTGTAAAGTAATAAAAGAGAAAATCCATAAAATAGGAAGATTCTATTTTACTCTCCACAAGATAGGTACAAAAAGAGACAGAGGAATATATAAAAAATATTTATTAAAGGCTAAGATGATAGAATAATAAATTTCCAAGTGCTTATGTTAAAAAACTTTAGATTTATCGTTTTATTTTAATCTATCCAAATAATGTTGCAATCGAAACGACACCACCGTCATAAAGGATCGGGAGCACGAATACCGGAAAAATCTTATTATATTTGAATTCCTCTGGTGATTCAAACTAACAAAGTAACACGTGACTGGCATCCCCATGGCAAATAAACGTGTTACTAAATAATAAAACAAGGACAATAAGGCTGTTGAACATATCCGCCAACTGTGTAAGAACAGGCAAATGAAGGACTGTGGGATAAAATAAAAAACCCTGATAAAATAGCAGTGCAACAAACCATGTTTGGAACATACTGTTTATAAAAATACTTCTGTCCTGCGCTGGGTCCGAAGGCTATAATAAAACGTGCAACAATGGTAATGCTTGAATCATTTATGTGTATGTCAATATCACCTGGACGACAAATACTCCATAATTAATGGAGTTCCGATTAAAAATTCCGTAAGTTTCATCCTCCGTTTCTTTTATTTCTTCCACATATAAATATTTCAAGACTATTCTTCTGGATAGATTGCCCATTGCTTTATCTGATCCTGATATCTTGAAAATAACTCTATTTTTTATAAATTATAAAGCACTGTTTCTTTATTCAAGTTCACGCAAATATGTTGCCATTCATGGCGGCATTTCCCACAAATAGGAGTGTTTGCTTTCTTTCAGAATTGCATTCAAAATTTTAAAAATAGTACTCCGCCTACTAATAGGCATGATAACCTGTTGGTACATGAGTAGCTACATGAGTGCCCATTCTTACCCTTACCTACACCTCGATAAATTTTGGGCATCTCAAACCAATCTGTGTTGTTCTTCATGCTGTGAAATTCTGAATCCTTTGCGTCGTGGCAATTGTATTGTATTGTATTGCATAGAGTCATTTTTATAGCACCTACAGTACCTTAGCGCTTTACAGATTCTAAACATGAGTGTATAAAAAGAACCGATAATAAGACACAATTACTAGTCATATGCAACACTGAATAAATGCACCTTTAGTAACTTTTTAAAACGTGAAAATGATATCGATGCTCTATGTTAAAGTGCAGTTTATTCCTTAAACCTGAACCCGAGTTTTGAAACGATCTTTCGCCATATTTTGTCCTAGCACGTTTTTTTAACTAAAAAGAGTTTGTCTCCTGATCGGAGACTTGTCTTTTGACGATAGGAACTTAGGAGTTTGCGTAAGAAGTCCGATAATGAGCCGTGTATAGTAGATCGACAGAACTTATAGCAGATCGACAGAACTTTGTATTTGATCCTCTGCTGCATGGGTACTTCTTTGAGTGTCTGTTATATGGTCGCACTTACTCCTACCACTTATGACAGGGGCTGCCATATTTTGGGCACGCTGTAATCTGGATATTGTAATGTTAATACTGAGCAAAACTTGGCCTGATTGTAAACTAATCATAGAAAGAAAAGTTTTGCCATACTCAACATGGAATGAAAATTTAAAATCTGAACTACTTAAGAAATATATAAGAAAACGCATGAAAGCAGAGAAACGTACAAACAAGGGTTGTCCAGTGCTAACATAGAAAGACGTTACAGGCGTGACCTATGAATATAACTATGAGACTGTTTGGTTCTGTGTTCACTTATATTTAAAGAAGTATGACTCCAACGGCTTTCACCAAATCCCCTTAATAAACTAATTTACTATAAGGTTAGGTCGTGGGGCTGAGTGTTTTGTATCCTAAAAGTACAGAATTACAGAACATTCAGGAGGTGGAAAGCCCGTGAACGAACCGCGGAGATCATGGCGCTGGGTGCTTGGTATTGGATTCGGACATACGTAGAATGTCTGTACGGGATAGATCATGGGGCTGGCTGCTTTGTATTGTATTCGGACACGCGTGCAATGCCTCTGAACGAACCGCGCAAAGCATGGTTACGAGTGGTTTGTATTTTATACCTGTGAAAGGCCTGGGATCGCACTGTGATGAGTTCGTTAGATTTCCACAGGTGTTCTAGTCCAATACAAAGCACACCAACGCCATGGCCTATGTCTATTGTATTGCAAGCATACGTAACCATGGGTTTTGATGACCAAGCAGAGCAGAAATATAGCTTATATCAAAGAGGTAAAAGTGAAAGTGACCAGCGACATTTCGTATGCTGTTAGAGAACACATAATTTACGTATTATAATATTGTAAGAGTGCATCATACATTGCAGAAGACATTTTTTCAAAACCATGATTTAGATTAAAAAAGAAGGGAAGGAAGGATAGATTTTATGAACAATATTTCTAATTTTATTCCCACAATAAAGAACAGGGATCATCCTGATTATTTCGATTTTGGATAAACCTGTTTGAAAATAAAATTTTAATGGAACGTACTATATCAGTATTTGCTAGTAAATTCCCATTCAGTATTATTATTTATAGGATACATAGCAAATTTATGATACTTGTTTACAAGCCATAGTCAGCGGATATAATCACTAGTCAATAGAATCAGTATGTGTTTTGGCAATGCTCGTTTTAGTTCTTCGGCATCGGATTATTCACGTCACTCATATAGAGGAAGCAGAGGTGGACTTAAACTTCGGAGGCATATATACGTCATTGAAGGTCATCGACCTTTAAAAGGCTTTAAAGGCACAGTGTTCTGTTGACAAAAACTACGGGCCATACGTCGTTACATAAAGCTAAATTTGCCAGTGTGAATGATCGATCTGTATGCAACAAGTCTGAATATATTCACCATCTGATTCCGATTAAGATATTAATATTTTAGCGATTACTGAAACATGGCTTACTAACACATGTTATTAGGAAGCTGCTGTTTTAACGCCTCCTGGTTTTGCCCTTTTTCATGAGGACCAAGCTAGAACAAGAGGTGACAGTGTTGCAATTTTATGTCTTGAAACATTTTAACCCAAACTAAACTTACTTCGAACACTGTGCAGTCGAGGTCACCTCAGGGTTTAAATACTATTCGCATTGTATCAGTATATAGACCACAAAAATCAAGCGATTTTCAGTTTGAACATGAATTATTTTCAGTTTTTAGAGGAAAGTTGTTTGGGTAATATACCTGTGATCTTATATGGAGCTTTAAACATTCATTATGACGAGATTGAAAACTCTCTGAACAACATTTACACAGATTGGCTTAGTGCTTTTGAGCTCATGCATCTTTCCCAGCACACGATAAGTGTAACGGCCTGTGGCCGAGGACTAATCGAAAGGCAGGTGGTAGTCGTGTACTTCTTTATTAAAATATTCACTGAAATGAACAAACACTAATATGAGTTCCTAAACCAAAAATAACTATGAATTTAAATACATATTAAAACTAAATACTCATATAAATTCTATGACAACGTTTCAATGCCACAATTTATCTATAAAAATAAACTTACCGGCATTAGTACCACCAACACTTTTTAAGTCCTATTGTCACATGCTAAACAGAACAGATTGCTTTGGAATGACAAGGCACAAATGTTAAGGGAATTGACCAAAAACAAGTGACGTGGGTAGGGCGAGTTCATATAACGAGGGGTGTAACCCAGCAAACATTAAGACGTCAGAATGACGTCGGGTCGACGTTGTAACCCGACGTTTCCGACGTCGGACTGTCGTGCCGGTTTTGGTTGCATATGAAATGGAACCGACGTCGGGTTTTCAACGTCAGAATGACGTCGGGTTCCAACCTAAATCCGACGTCGGAATTAAGTCGGTTTTAGGTTGTATATGAAATTGGAACCGACGTCGGATTCCAACCTGAAACTGACTTGAGTTATATAATTAATAGATAATTAATTATTCAATTGCTGTTGTAAAATACATACGAAAGCATTTTCCATGTACATTTTTACAATCTAGGAAGAAAAATACCGACGCGCCATCATAATTCTAAAATTTTCATGTAAAAATCACGTTTTTTTCTTCCTCTTTTTCAAAATGACTTCCATTTCCGGTGAGCGATAATAATGTTCATCGCTTTTTGGTCTTTTTTTGCAATGTCGGAACGATGTCAGAAAACAGACGTCGCTTCGACGTCGGAATAAAGTCGGGTCTTTGGGTTATAGGTCAGAATATAGTTGTGAAGTCGTCACGACCAAACTACAACCTTTTTTCAAACAAAAAGGACGTCGGTTGTTTGCTGGGAAGGTAACCACAATCAGCTTCAACTTGGAATTATATATATTTCACATAACGAGGGGTGTAAGGGTAACCACCTATAACAGCTAGTCCATTACAATAAGGGACATATGTTTGACCATATCATTACTCGGAAGAGTGATAAAGTATCGGACCATAGCATGGCTATCTGTGCATTAAACCAGGAAGCAAAGGATGAAGAAAAGAAAAATATATTTATCGAAAATACGATGATTTCGACATAAATTCATTTGAAAAAGACATTTCAAATTCTCATAAGCCTTGTAAAGGAGTATGACTTTCAGCTGAGGTACATTCTTGATAAACATGCACCCCTGAAGGAGAAGGTTGTCAATGTGCAAAATAAGGAATTCTGGCCTACCGAACGTGTTAGAACTGAACTAAAACTATGCAGAAATACGGACGCACCTACAGAATAATGACAATGCGGTAAAATTTAAGAATGATAAATTTAAGAAGCAACAAGACGTTTATAAGCATGTTTTAGACGATGAAAAACAACAATTTTGAGTAAGAACAGTAGCAAAGGCAGAGAAAAATCATTGTGACCTTTTTAAGAGTATAAATCGATATTGTTGACGCCTTTAAAATTCAATCCCCTGAGTATGAAAACGACAAAAGCAGTATAACTATTCTATCGGAATTTGAACAAATAGATGAAGACGACGTGACAAAGATCATTTCAAAATCAAAAACAACATCTTGTGAGCTCGATCCCGTCCCTACCTTTCTTCTCAAGAAATGCATTCCGGAATGAGTCCCCTCATCACAAGGATTGTAAATTTATCATTTGCAAAACAAATAGTTCCACCACCCTTCGAATCTGCAGTTTTTCGACAACTTCTTAAGAAACCAACGCTAGAAAAAGTTTTGAAAAATTATAGGCCTGTTACCAACCTTTCCTATGTATCTAAGATTCTAGAACAAATAGCGTCCATACATCTGACGTACCATATGGAAAACTCCGAGTTAAGCGAACCTCTTCAGTCGGCATATAGAGCTTAACATAGCCCGTAAACAGCGCTCATAAAAGTGTTTGACAACATGCTGGGCCATTTCGACGATGGCAATGCGGTATTTCTAACACTGCTAGATTTCAGCGCCGCGTTCGATACGGTCGATCACGCCATCTTGCTGTATCGACTTAAGTTTACCATAAACGTGAGGGATGCTGCTGCCAACTGGTTCAGGTCGTATCTAGAAGATCGAACTGTACGTATTTGTGTCAACGGAATCTATTCGATAATGGATCGATAGCCAGATTTACGCTGCCAAACATATTGAACAGAGTATTGCCACCGTTGCCAAATTAATGTTCAATGACTGAACAACTGAAAAAAAGTAAGACAGTGTTCATGGTAGTATCAAGCACCCACAACAGGCAACACATAGCTATAAACTGTCTTAATTTGGACGGTGAAATGGTACGTGCATCAGAAACTGTGCGAAATCTGGGAGTTGTAATGGGCTCTAGCCTTTATATGGTGGCTCATGTCAACCACATTCGTGAAATTTGGTGCTACTACCTCAACTGGACACGAAACGTGCATATATTTCTGACCGAGAAGGCAACCAAAATCATTGTCCATACCCTAGTAATAAGCAAAATTGATTACTGTAACGGTATCTTAGTCAACTTGTCGGAAGGCGTTATAGCAAAAGTACAGGGCCTGATGAATGCTGCTGCTCGTGTAGTGACCGGCAGTCCTCGTCGTACAGCTATAACTGCAGCCCTGAAAAAAATGCATTGGTTACCTGTTAGACAGCAAGTTAACGTCAAGGTGTTGACTCTAAGGTTCAAATCCCTGAGAAATGAGGCCCCCTCATATACCAGCGAACTTATTCATGAACGCAAACCACGCAGATGCCTTAGTTCCGAACAAAACATGGAGCTTCAAACGCCACAGATAACAAATAAATACGGTGAACGTTGTTTTTGTTATGCTGCACCAAGACTTTGGAACAGTTTGCGGAAACACATTAAGACATCCGACAATATTTCAGTATTTAAAAAGAAGCTGAAAACCTGCTTATTTAAGGAATATTTTGGATAACTCCTATTAAAGTGTGTGAGCGCTCAGCGGCTAAGCCAAATAAGCGCGATATAAATACTCAAAGACAGATAGAATATATGTTTATCATATTTTCTATTATCTCGTATTTCATAAGTAGGTGTAGATGGCTGATAGGGATACTTTATACTTCGTACTTCACACATAGTATCTCTGAATTTCAGACAGATCACTAAAATTTCAGACTCTATATTTCATACTTCAGTGATAAGAATTAAGTCTGAAGTCTTAAGTGTGAACTCTGTATTTTATCTCTGAACTATGAAGTGTGAAGTTTGAAGTAAAACACATCATTTAGTTTTTGAACTGGTTCACTTTCTTATCTCTTTTTTAGACAACACACGTTTGGCTTGGTTTGCCCTAACAGACACAGCGTCACTGTAACTGGATTTGTTGTCAAGGCAACGTATGCACTCGCATGACCTTTTGCCTCCTTGTGCTGTTATTTGTCTTAGGTACTTTACGTGAAACAGGTTGTAAAATACATAAAGAGTCACTTTTTCTAATAAAAATAGAAATTTATTTAGACTAGCCCTTGCTTTTAGTTGCAAACGAACGTTAATATTTGGCCTTGAAACCAAAACTGTCCACAGCAACATTTCAACCAAACAAAAACAACTATTATCACATTGTTGTGTTTGCAAGGTAGAAGCACACCAAAATTATGACCGCTCAAGTATTTTACGAAAAGCGGTCATATTCCATTGGGGGTACGACGGAGAGCATCTTCGTATTTCTATGGATACTTAAACTTAATAAAGATATTTTTAATTTAAAATTAACTATATTTCCTCTGATAAGGTCACCTTATCAAATTATGTAAAAAAGATTCCTTATTTTTTATGCTCGGCACTCATATTTTTTTAAATTTGGAATTAAGTCGCTACCGTATTCAAAACAAATGATAGATTGGCCAAATCAAGCAATTTCTTTACGCGTCAGCCTCCGCTGAAGCCCGGGGCCATTTGAAAAAGAGGTGTCTTTTTCAGACTTCAGTATTCAGACTTCACACTTTAGTTATAAAATTCACGAGTTCACACTTCAGACTAATTTTTATCTCTAAAGTCTGAAATTTTAGTGCTATGTCTGAAATTCAGATATATTATGTGTGAAGTACGAAGTATGAAGTGTGAAGTCTGAATGTCCCTCTCAGCCATTGCAGTAGGTGTTCTTAATGTGATAAAATCGTTGGCATGAGTAAATGCGGTCCGTTTTGATCCTCTTCTACTATAACATGGCAAGTGTGTAAAATGCACAGTAGTGGTATTTTGCATCATAAAGAGCAATCATTTAAAACATAGCTTATTCTTTTTATTGCATGCTGCAATCTTCCGATAAAACGCATCGACCGATTTTGTTACGGAATCAAACAAAAGTTGTACTTACGGTTACACAGTTCATGACATTATTGATTGGTGGGAGAGCGAGGAATGTGTTAGATCCTGAGCGCGAGGTACTATGAGCCTGACAGTTGGTTTGCGAATCAAGCAAGGAATACATGGCGCTATTTCCTTTGATGTATTAAAACGAAGGCCTCAACCTTTATGGTGTGTAACAATAACCATGCATTTCATTTGCCAATATATTTTTTATTTTGAAATAAAACTTGAAGTTGAAACAAATCTAGCATTCCTGTTGAAGTTTTAACTAAGAATATATGCCAATAAAGATTTGTTCTACTTTATATCATTTTAGACATAGGTGAGGAAGTCTGACCTCATAACTTTTGCTTTTTATATCTGATTTAAATACGCAGTGCAACCACGATAATACTCAATGGCACATAATGTCTTACAAGCATAACGTTTGATAATGTAACATGAGTTTGGAACATCTTGCGTTGGCATTGGTGTTTATATAATACCGTGGCCTACATCGGCATACTTATTGCAGTTTAATGCAGCCTGAATTTAAAAAGTCTTCTTTATAGCTGATACAAAGCATGGCACAAAGTGTGATATAACGGCCACAGTCTTATAAACCCGAGTTCAAGTATGACATATACAGGTGGATTTTGCTGCTTAGCTTCACAAAACTGACACAAAGCATCTTTCACAGACATGACTCACGCCATTATGGTACATAGCATCAAACCCTAGACCAGAAGCTTGACACATTGAATGTGTCATTCACATCAATGGCTCACAGCATTGTAGCCAACAGCGTCACATAACTGAGCGTACGCATGATCTGTAGCATGAGTGATTCACACCCATGTCTAACAACTTTGTAGCACACAGCGTCACACATTTGACGAAACACATGACCTGTAGCATAACTGATTCCCACAGCTTATCATACCGGACCTGACCAGAAGCATGACATGTGCCATGAGTGATTCAGTTCGATGACTCATAACATTGTAGCACACATCATCACATACTTGACCAAAAACATGACCCGTACTCTAAGTGATGATAGAATTCACTCTGACAAACAGCGAACTTGATGAATCAACTACAGCTACGGATGTGTTACACAAATAAAATGTGGTCATTGCAATTAATATTTGTTTATCTTAATGATTCCATGGCAAAGAAATTTGTTAATTGGTAAACGTAACACATTTCAACAATGACGTTGATTCCTAGAAACTGCAATGCAAAAAAATTCGAATACAAATAACAACAACAATAGGGAAATTTCTGAATTTTGGTAACTCACTATGCCTTTTTCTTCTTGATTTTTCTGCATCCATATGGTGGCTCCAAGATTCTTCAAGAATGGGTTTTTACTCGTATTGTAGTTACACAATGTCACGGCGGTTAAAGTCAAGTCCCGTGCATGTGTAACCCGGCTCGGGGTATCGACGAGCCGAGTTGTTGTAAACTCTTGTCTGCGACGGCTGTTCGCGTTAGCGTAAACAAGTCTCAACTCAATAAAAGTATAGCTAATTTAACGTGCTCTCTTTAGCTTTTTCTTTATTCCTTGCTTCTGATTTTTATTCTGTATTGGTTTTACAATTCATTTGGATTTATCAAGTCCCAAAAATTAATGAACTAAAAGTAGCGTGAATTTCTTCCAAATTATTATGGTAGCGTTTTCTCTTCGGAGTGTTAACGCAAGTTCTTGTCAGCCGTCGCAGCATCCCGCAAGGTGGTGCGGCCTACTTATATATCGATTCCAAACCATGTGACCAGACACTCCCTGCAACGCCCCGTGAGCAGCATGCTAAACAAAGGCCATTAAATCTTAAAGCTATCTAACTACTTCTTGTAAAGAAAATCGTAAATAACACAAAAAGGAAATAACACACTTGGTAAGCTGGCCTGGACCCTTAAAAATAGAATTCGTGAGACTTTAACACTGGCATAGTTGCCAGACATCGTGCAGCTCAACTACATAGCAGAAGATTTGTTTAAATCTCATTTTGTAAAGAAAAATGCTACATGCCTTATTCTCAGACAGCAAATCTTGCTCGTAAACTAAGAATAGATTCCTTTGGTTACGCTAAGAAATCCGAAGCAAAAAATACTCACAGGTCTTTAATTGAAAGCACAGCTGTGGTTTCAAGAGACATCAGTATTGCCTTCTCAGTTCTAGCAAAGCAGTCTAAATAAGGAAGCCATCTAAAATTCTAAAATATCTCGGATTCTTAAATACCAAAGGCATCTGAGATCCCAAAATCTCAAAATCTTTTGAGATTTTAGATACCGAAATTAAAAATATTTTAAAAGCAAAGCTATCTAAGATTAAAATAAACACACAAAAGAACCTTATATTATAACTTACCGATTGCGTCTAGCGTTCCAGAATATCAGTCCTTTCAGATGCTATAACACCAACGGATTCTGAGATTCTAAAACTACAAAGAGCATCAGAGCTTCCAAAGCTATATATGATTTTAAAAACCATAATCATCCAAGATTCTAACATACCAAAGGCTTCTGAGATTGTAAAATGCGCAGATTTAAAGCTACACCACGCATAAAATTTGAAGCACTTTTGTGAGCAACAGAACTGTTAATTCTTCCTTTGTTCTGAGGCAAAAGGCCAAGATCAGATATGGTTAAGTATAATAAATTTTATTATTAATAAGTGATATCGAACATTTTTGCACCGAATAATTTATTGGCGCAATGTGCTACAAACTGACTAAAAGCGCTGACGTTTCCATTGCCTTTAAAAATAAGACAAGCCGAGTAAAATCAAACCCACTGCTCTTGCTGAGCTGAAGAAATTAGAGCAAAGGTTACTAAGATACTAAAAACAAGCCTATCAAAATCAAACCTCAGACCGGTTTTGAACCCTGGAGACTTCGGAGTGGCCAGACCATTACATCTGTACCAACCGTCAACTATCCATACCTCATTAGCCTTGGCTAAGTACCGCGAGTTGTCTCTAGATGACAGCGAGTGCTACGGTGTTGTACAATAGTCCGTTTAATCGGGCTGTCCCCACAAAAAAAACCGGACTGCTTCCTTGCAATGATCTGACACATGATCTGACAAATAATCTGACACATGATGTGACACACAGGTCCCGTGGTTGCTTTTATATGTTAGAGTGAATAAAAAAGGCGAACAACAAGACAAATAAAATTGCCTTTCCCCAAAGATATATACGTATGTGAATTGGATATAAATTTAGTTAGAAAATGAGAGAGAGAAGAAAACAAGAAAGGGGGAGATAGACAGAGAGGTGGATAGATAGATAGATAGATAGATAGATAGATAGATAGATAGATAGATAGATAGATAGATAGATAGATAGATAGATAGATAGATAGATAGATAGATGGATAGATAGATAGATAGATAGATAGATAGATAGATAGATAGATAGATAGATGGATAGATAGATAAGCAGACGGAGAGACAGGGTGGAGAGCGAAAGAGAGAGAAAGTGAGAGAGAGAGAGAGAGAGAGAGAGAGAGGAACAGAGAGAAAAAGGGAAAGAGAGAGAACAATTTTTGCAAACTAATATTTATCCGAAAACCGTACAAAATTAAATTTAATTAACAAGGGACAATCAAGAATCTCAAAGTTAATTATACGTAAGTGAATTAGATATAAATTTAGTTAGAAAATGAGAGAGAGAGAAGAAAACAAGAAAGGGGGAGATAGACAGAGAGGTGGATAGATAGATAGATAGATAGATAGATAGATAGATAGATAGATAGATAGATAGATAGATAGATAGATAGATAGATAGATAGATAGATAGATAGATAGATAGATAGATAGATAGATTAAATTTAAATTAAATTAAAAAAATTAAATTTAATTACCAGGGAACAATCAAGAATCTCAAAATTAATTTATGTTCTGTTATCTTCTGTTAAAATATTACTAAATGGATTATTACTTCCTTTGATTTTACCTTTGAAATGTCTTTAAGTGAAGGTTTGCTAGATACTTCATGCTTCATACTTTCAAAATAATTAGAACTTTTTCGATTTGCATTTCAATGCAATTTGATTTCGATTCTAATTTCTTTTCAGTTTTCTGCCGGCATAGGTATTATAAAAGTGATCTGTTTGTCCATTGTAATGGCATTAAGCAATTGTATAAAATTTTTAAGAAAAATTACCAGAGTAATATAAATGCCTGACCTATTTCGTTAAAGATTTATAACAATTTTGTGGTGTTATTAATGCATTCTCTGACTAGATATTCCTTCACACCACTTTTGAACTAGTAATTCAAAAAAGAAGAACGTTTTATTAGCATTTCATTCACTCTCCCGTTTTTCTCAAATTCGATAGAAGCCTTTCGGCCTTTGCTACATTTGCTAGTGTATTTTGTTAACAGATTCCATCAATTGTTCGTTAAAAAGCAGTAAGTAAGATTAATATCAATTTACTTATATGTAAGTCAATTAATAACAGCTAGTTCAATATGAAATGTATGTTATTTAATTTTTTATATTCTATTATGATATACAAAATTTTCACATCATATTTATTGACTGTATTTCCTTCTAGGAAGATTTAATTTCATATGTTTCAGTTTTATTTCATTTTCAACAAATAAACATAGAGAACAACAGTGATTTCAGGGCTTGACATGGCTAAGAAAATCTTTCTGATGGAAGGGAAACACAGATTCTAAATCTAAACAGAATTTTACACGTAAGGAATAGTGTTAAATTTGTTTTCAATATTTTTCTCAAATAAGGTTTGATTTTCTTGAATAATTTTGTTCTTTAATAAAAGTATTGCTCTCAATGTCAAATATTAAGCTTCAACTTGAGGAGAAATAATAAGAAAAATAAAAAGGAAAAGAAGAAGACAAAGAAAAGAAGGGGGAAGATAAGTAGAAAAAACTCTCGTTTGGTGTATCTGTTAGTGTTCTTTCAAATGCAATAAATAAGAATTCTATCTGCGATAACTGAAGCACATAGAATTCTGTTATTTGTTTAAGGCTGGCATTAAGAACAGTTAAACAGCTCCCTGTCAAGACAAGTGTAATAACAATGTGAAAGCGCTCTTGTTGGTATTTCACGATCTTTTGAATGCGTTTTGTTAATCACTCGATGTCACGATAGTTCATGTTTACAGGATGCAGATAAATCCAACCTACAAGACTCGATGAATTGCAGCTAATAAACAAATAAACTAATAGGACTTAATAGGACTTAAGGTTTGGCCTATCCCAGGCCCTATTCTTGTTGAAGTATTTGAAGTTTCCAGATTAAGTAACCTCCTCCCACTCTCATTACGTAGAGCGTCGATAATTTTGTTGCATAAGAGAGGTAAAGACCATGAGCTAATAAAAAATTAGAGGCCGATATCCCTGTTAAACACCGACTACAAAATACTCTCCAAAACTATCGCCCGTAGAATCTCCCCAGTACTCGGAAAGCTCATATACGAGGATCAAACTGCTTTTATCAAAGGGAGATACATTGGTAAAAACATTCGACTAATTTCCGACATGTCGAAATTTACCGAACGGGAAAAAATACCCGGACTGCTCCTACAAATAGACTTCGAAAAAGCTTTCGACAGTATTGAATGGGACTTTATGTTTGCGGCTCTACAAAAATTTAATTTTGGCCAAGAAATAATATCATGGGTTAAACTTTGCTACACAGAAATTTACAGTATGATCTCAAATAACGGGTTTACTACCGGTTGGTTTGAGCTCTTCAGAGGTCTTAGACAAGTTTGTGACTTATCGTGCGTCCTGTTCGTCCTCGCTGTCGAAATTCTTGCAATATTGATTAGAAATAGCAAAAGAATTGTTGGCATTAAAGTAAATACGGCCGAATTCAAAATAAGTCAATTCGCTGGTGATACCACCACAATATTGGGCAACACTGAATCTATCCCGATATTGAGCAACACTGAATCTATCCCGATACTTTTTCAACATTGGAATTTTTCACTGAAATGTCGGGTCTTCGTATTTATAAAGAAAAAACAATGCTTATCTGGCTCGGGCCTTGGAAGAAAAAGGGAAGTATACTTGGGCTGCAAGTATCCAGTCATGTTTTAATATGCTATGTGTCTCCCTAAGCTACAATAGCAACAAATGCAATGAAATAAATATTGGTGAAAATATAGAAAAAAAATGAAAAACAAATACCAAGTCTGGTCCAATAGAGATCTATCATTAATAGGCAAATTCTTATTAGTAAAATCTTTGGGAATATCAAACTTGATTTATTCACTCTCGAACGTCACCTGTTCCAACTCTGATTTAGAACGAGCTCAGTATGAAACGAACATGTTTCTATGGAATTACACGAAAGTTAAAGTGTAGCATAGCACTCTTATTAGTGAGTACTCCAAAGGGTGCTTAAAGGCAATCGACTTTAAGTCGCAAGATAAAGCACTAAAATTGGCATAGATTCCACGAATCTTAAAAAAAAAAAAATAAATGGTGTGAAATACTGCGCTTTTATGCAGCCAGGCTTGGTGGGTTTAGTTATCTGCTAAGGTGTAATTTTGATTTTAGCAAGTTGGCATATATACCAGCCTTCTATAAAGAAATTTTGAAAAAAAAATCGTGAAGTGTTTCAAACAAGCAAAGATGCAGCACAAATTCTGTGGAACAATAAAAATATATTAATAAACAACAAGCAAATATTTTATAAAAGCTGGTTTGATAAAGGCATCCATCTTGATAAGGACCTACAGGATGCAAACGGTAACTGGTTAACTGTGAAACATTTTAATGAAATATATAACGTAAAGGTAAACTTTTTAACTTTTCATGCATCGTTGATGTTGATTCCCGATTTGTGTTCAATAATTTCGTGTTTGAGACTGGTCAAAATCTTTTGGACATCTCGAAGGCCAAGTCAGAACTCTTATATAATGAGTTGATAAAAGGGGTGAAAAAGACCCTACCAGTCACAGCTTCTAGGCAAATGCCGGTTTCGACACAAATGCCGTATATAAAGTACTGCTCTTATGAAAGCGTCCTGCAGAAGCAGTAAACTTGTAGAGTTTCACTATAAAATAATCCAAAACATTGTAGCGCATAACGTAAACTTCAATAAATGGGGCATAAGACAGACCAACAAGTGCAAATATTGTTTAACTGAGGACGACTTGTTTCACACCTTTCTTAACTGCCCAAACACTGCTAAAATTATAAAAACTTCGTTCAGAAACTTGGGAATTGATTACTTCAACGCTGAAGAGTTTCTGATAGGCTCCCCCGATAAAGCAAAAGGTCATATCCTTCTCCTAATAAAGTATCTTATTTGGAAAGCTCGGTTCTATGACTACCAATTTCAACATTCAATTCTATTAAAAGAAATCCAGACGCACATAGAAGTAGACAAAAAGGCCCTTTCGAGTTCGAATTTTGAACTAAAGTGGAAAGGATGCCATCATCCATTTAACATTTAAAAGATTCAGAGCAGGTTCTCTTCCTTAGGATAATACCAAAGCAACTCACTCCTTTCATCTTTCGTTCTTTTGTGCTGTAATGTACATGTCCTGTCTCTTGTTGTATTTAATTGCTTGTTTCTGTAAACAAGTTGTTCTGTAACGTCCTGTCTTATTTATGTACGAGTGATAAAAGACAAAAAAAACTGTTTATTATAGAAACCTGCGACTCGCTATGCAGCCTTCTGCCAGAATAGACAATTTCGTTTAATCCTGTGTACCTAATCCCACTGTGCATCATAGAAACCTCCTACTCTCTGTGGCCTTTTGCCTAGATGCACAACTATATTTTATCCCATTTACCTAAGGCAATTGCTAATTACAGAAACATGCGACTCGCTGTATAGCCTTCTTCCAAAATACACAACTACGCTTTATCCTGCTTACCCAAGCCCACCCGATATAACACAAGGATGCGACTTGCCATGTAGCCTAGCTTATATAGCACAAAGATAGACTCGTCAGGTAGCCCACCCTATATAATACAAAAATTAGACTCGTCATGTAGCCGAGCCTATTACCAGAATATGCGATTGCTTAATAAATATTCGTCTCCTTCTGGGAGATCTCGAAGCAGGAGCAAAATGCAGGAGCAAAATAGAAATCGACTAATTCGGATCCACAAGAGTTAATTGTAGTGCAGGTAATATTCTAAAAAGGGAACTTATTGTCCTTTACATAAGATATCTGTGACTCATGAATTTTCTTATCGACGCCAATTGCTCAGGCAATCATGCATGTAATTAACGACATAATGCAATATAACAATTTGTTGTTTTATCTCTTCTTTTAGAAAAATCTAAATTCTTCTGAATCCATAGCATGTTGAAACACTTCTCTATATCAAAGTTCTTTTTATGTTTGTCTAAAATTAATGCCTGAGATGAAGCTCGGACTCACAACATTTGCTTTACTTGAGCTTGTATATAATAACTGACTGCACATTTTAACATCATCAGCTAGTTTTATTCTTTCTTACAATTTTTGTTATTGTTTCACCCATTTGTAAAAGTAATTTTCGTACCACTTTAAATTCGGCATTTTTGCTTCCAGTCCCTTAGATTGCTAGTGCATCTCTAGAACACCTGCTAATTGACTATATTTACAAATTGATACATAGACGACTCCTCGTGGCGAAGATCGTTGAAATTGAAAATATCATCAATGTTATGTGTGCAAGAGAACAGTGCACTTTCTCCTTCATTATCCGTAGCAAAGAGGGACGGCACTTGTTTCTTAGCAATAAACTCTGTTTGTAGATTAACACTGCCCATTGCACTGGTTCTAAATCAGTGAAGTTGCGTGGTAGTCGCTCATGTACGACTATTAAGCATGTTTTCAGCATATGGGTTTTTAGTCAATCATGTAGATTTGTGATTTCTTTAGCGAAGTAAACAACATTCTGAGGCTTGATATGAATTGCTAATCTCACAGCTTTTGCTAATTTAAAGCCATCGCGTGCATTTTGGGAGTTACTTTTATAAGTGTTTTTTTTTCAACGTCAAAAAAGGCACTGGATAGCGATAAATTCCATCTTCTAAAATTTTGTTTGATTTGATAAAACGTTGTAGCTAAATTTCTGTTATGTGTAGTGGCGTACAGCAGAATAGTTCGCGCACGAAATTACAGGACCCAGATCGATTCTGATTGGTATGTCTAGGTAGTACTATCCTCGCCATCTTACATGTAAAGTGGAAATATTGTTTCTTTCGAGACTAGCTAAATCAATAAACAAATGGCTTCACTAGTAACTTTGTTTGTAAGTATTTTTGATAAGCTATTTACAATTTTATTGTCTAAATATTCTTTAAACATTAAAAACATAAAATGTCCATTGAAAATTGTACACAACGCACTAAAATCATAAGTACTAGCTGAGTGACGTGGATAAATTGTGCATACTATTTTACATCCCTCAACTGCTGTAACGTAGACACAATTTTTTAATTTCTTAAGAACGGACTTGTTCCTTCGTTGGCGCTTCCCACTAAAATTGGTTCAAATTTGCACAGTTTATCCTCAGCTTTGACTTTTATGCTGACATTCAACAGACTTTTGATAATTGCAAGAATTAATTTCTTTACAGAGGTTTTCTTATGCTTGATGAGACGCATTACAGTGTTCAATGCGTCAGTGCATAATGTGTCACTATCATCCTGTTCTTCAACTGATATATCAGCAACTTCAGATGAAAGATATTATCTGAGATCATACCACTTTTTATATAGATGTAAATGTTTTCCCATTTAGCCAAGAGATTTAAAAGACTAATCTGGAGATTTGGTAGCGTTTCAGCAAAGTGCTTGGATTGAAGTTCTTTTGACATTTCTAAAATAAGCATTGCATTCTCTCCTGAAGTGTCCAAGATTTAAAAATAAAACATGGAATTTGTCAACTCTCGCCGAGTTGTCCTACAGCTGTAAATAAATAATAGATTTTTTAAATTGGTGCATTCTTATATAATTTGCTACAATAAAGGGAAATACTGTATCAATTGATTCCAAGCTTTCCACCATAATGGTAAAACACATCGCAACATATCTTTACCTGTTATCATTCTACGCGCTTTTCTCAAGATTTCACTGAGAATGCCTATCCATGTAAGGCTAACATATTCCTCAATAGCCAGAATGAGGTAATAGATGACATTGGATCTCCGATTACACACAGCGAAGTGCAAGAGTTGTAAAAGAGTTATACTGTTTTCACCAATCTGAATATATTCCAAGAGAAGTTTTGTAGCTACTGTGGGCGACCTTTCGTGGGATAATGCTCTAAACAAGAGATAAACACACTCTTTATCATGTAACTTCCCATTCTTTTTCAGCAATGAAATAACACGTGTGAAACGTTAATGTGAATCTAATGTATGCGTATCCAATAGACGACATTTGTTTATTATCTTTTGGCAAGCAGTCAAAGCATATTCTAAAAGGAGTCTCTCGTACTCTCAACATTTCCATGAAAACATGCATAATGTGATGGTATCATTCGTGAACGCGCAGGGCTTATTTTTTAAGCTTTTTATTATTACTTGCTAAGTTCAAAAGAAGCGAACAACCTCCCCTCTTCGTTGGGCACACGCTATCATAAATGTATTAATATGAACACGAGTTATAGTTTTTTTTTCATTGACATCTACTCTTTCATCGTTGAGAAGGATATTTATTATTGCAAACGTTGAGAACTGTAGTGTATGAAACAAAAGATGGCACATATTGCTTAAATAATATATATCTCATAATGGTCTCGTGCTTGCTGCGTATGGCGCGTTGAAGTGCTGTAAAACCGCAAATAACCTGCTTGATATCAGATATATGTACTCTTTTATCAGTCGTAAATTTCCTTCCATATAACCACGATGAAGAAGTGGTAAACTTTCCCTGTTCTTGAGCAATAACCTATTTAATCTCTTGTCCTACTGTTCGGTTAATGCCTGAGCAATTTTAGTTTTTTCTCAACTTTTCTTTCTAAATTATATATTTCATTCCCAACAACTATGTATATTGTAGTGCGAACAAATAATGACGTATTTCTCTTATAATAATAATATCATTTTGATCTTAGAATGCGTTATCATTATTGTATTTAAAGATATGTTCAGTATGCCTTTGGCTGATAGTTCACACAAAAGCTTCTCGCACTCGTTTCAGTGTTTAGTATTATGGCAGCCTATATACCTATATATCCATATAACATGGGAACCTAGCAAACTTCTCACCAATAATTAAAGAACATAAAGAGAATAAGGATACTAAGCCTCCTTTGTAACCTATTCTCTGTATATTGTTTACTCTGAATTTGCATATCATTATAACATATATGGCACCTGAGTATGAAGCTGTCACTTAAAAAGCTTCTATATGAGTATCGATATGATCCTTGTCTGTGGCAAATCTGACAGCAAAGACCAAAGGCACTGATCAAGAGGCTGATTATTTGTAGTTTTACCACAGTATACACTGCTCTTGGTTTACACTGTTCTCATTTTACGCTGAATTTGTACTTGGCTATTGCATGCATGGCCTTGTGCTATTATATGTACTTGCCAATCATATACTCGTTATCATATGTACCTGTCGATCATTTTAGTCCTAACCATATGTACATTCCAGTCACTTAGTCATTATCATGTGTAAGTGTCAATCATATATTCGTTATCATATGTGCCTGCCAATCATGTAGTCGTTATACTGAGAAGTATCTGAACAGTGCGCAAGCTCAGTTCGTAGGGCCCGATTTGCTCCCAAGCTGCAAAAATCAAATGTTTCAAGCCTGTTTCAGCTAATTCAGTACTTATTTCAAATTAAATCTTAAAATATTCTTGCAAATGTAAATTTAAAATGTTTCCCTATGCATAGCATTGAGAACTAAACATATCGATGTAATGTATTTTGTGTATTAGGGAGGGACTGATATGTTAGACGTATTGCTTGGGAGTTCAAGCCAAAGGTAGTACCGAAAAGTTATACAAAATTAATATAAAAATATCAAGTACACTATATGCAAACTGTGCACTAAATGCTTAGTATGTTATGCATACCTACATATGTATGTGTGAATGTGCGTGTCTGTGTGTGGACAAAATTCAGTTGTCTAACAGGTATTCGCCAAGTTTCCCTAATGTGTGTATATATTTGCATATCGGCATGTGTGCGAATGTGGGTGTATGTGTGTGTCTGGGTGTTAATATGTGTGCATGTGTTGTAGTAGGGTTTGTCGGTTCTACTGTGTACTACTGCCTTGTGGTCGAAGGTGTAATAGAACTGATAACATTCAGTTCGCTTAAAGACATATCACAGGCTTCCAGAATATAATAAAACATCTGGTTCCATGATGTCTGAACTACACTGAAATACATAGGAATGATAATATTTGTAAAAAAATAAACAAATAAACATTTGCATGTCAACCTAGCAAATTTTATGACCGCATTGCTCAGATATAATAACAAAAGAGTTTAAACTAAAAGATCAGTTTATTTTCATGCATTTTCAAACATTTTGAACATTAACATAGCTTTTCCACTGAACCTGTTTTAGAAACGTAAACATTCCATACCTAGGTGCATGAATGTACAGAATAGAAAAACAAATTATCTAATGTAACTGATGTCAGTGTCGAAGTAACATATAATAAAATTTAGCTGGTTATTATAATTAAACTTTGTTCTTCTGCTATTATTTACATCTTCTTCGGAATATTTGGCGTTTTCATTTCCCATCAAAGTATATTTTACGAAAATTAGGTTGAAGCGGCTACTTTGAATTTTAGAAATAATACGCTACAGCTTCTGCCTAAAGTCAGACTAGCTTTAACTCTATAAAACACACGATTATTATTTCTGGGCAGGTCAATCTTCAGGCATTCAGTTACAATATCCAGTTACACACCAATGCCCTAACTGATAAACCTTTGTCAAGTACTTGCATTTTAGTACGTTTTATTGTTAGTCTTTTTATTATTGTCTGCTCCTTTTCAAAATAAAGTGTTTTGAACCCTTATTGTTCAGTAAATGTTATTGCTTAATGCATAATTGCTATGAATATACAATGATAAGATATTTTGTTTTTTAACTGGAATATACATGTCTGAAATTGAGAATTAAGTGATTAAGATTTATATTTGCTGCAAAGCACTTGCCTTGTAGAGCTGGGAATAGCATTTTGAAGATTCTTGTTTCTTTTGTTACGTCAGCACTGAGGGGAGACGATGTGATGATGTGATAGAACTATTCTTTTAGGTAACATTCTTTCTTGTCCCACATTAATTCAGACATATATTTCAGCGTTACAAATCAGCCATTCATCTATGTATTTGCTGCATTGTAAAAACTAAAATGAGTATTTTTAAGCATTTTTTTGTCTGACATCAGAAATGAGAGCGGAGACATCACATGATGTTGCGATAGAATTCATCTTTTGTATAGCATTCTTCTTTGCTCCACATTAGTTCAGATTTAGTTACTATATTCGTTTTGTTAGCATTTTCATTCAGGAATTTGCACAGCTCACACATTTGGTATTTCCAGTTAGCAATTATTTTAAACGAGTACTTCCACATAAAGTAACGTTGGTACAAAGAATCATTTTTATGCAATTTTAACATATATTCAGCTAGTTTTCTAGGAGAAGTAAAATTACGAACATCAATATACGAATTTGGTGGGAGAGAATTTTCATAATCAGCTCCTCCTAAAACCACAGGAACTACATGTAATTGCAAAATGTTCCAAAGTTTCTCTGTGGTGTAATCGGTACATAGGTTGTTCTCAAACGCCAAGTAGAATTTATATTCCCTTGTCAACATCTTGTCACAAGTATATCTCTTATCTCTCAGACATTTTTTCGAACCACATTTTCCGTAGATATCAACTGAAATATATTTTTGGAGTTGTCTTGCATAGTCATCACGCCCGCTCGGAGCATTGCAGTGACTCACAAGCCATGCGACTAATTTAGTCTTTGATTTTATCATATCCATATCAAAGTTGGTAGATTCATTTTCCAGTTTGATGGTTTTTCCATAAGGAATGAATATACTGGCCGCAGAAAGATAAGTCATCGTTGCATTGAAGATTTGTTTGAATTCTTCCCAAGTAAAATGAATATTGATTGCCACTTTCGGTGTTGGTTCAATATTGTAAATAATCCACTTTTGCCACAATGGGCGATTCTTTGCCCATACGTTAACATATTTAGCGTCAAATGCGGAAACCATGACTACATCTGAAGTTCTGAATGCCGATTTATTATTAGTGATTTCACAATTAGAATAAGCACAGTCATAATTTGTAAAATATTTGCGACCTTCAATTGGTAGCCATGACTTTTTAAAAAATGTAGTCAATGGATAAATTTTAAATATTTTTTCTTTATGACCTGAATGAAAATCTAAATTGAACCCGCTTGTGACATCAAAGCTATCATTATTATCTTTTAACTTTAAAACTGTAGTCGTTTTGCGCATATCATTTGTGTGCCTGGTTACAGATTTATTTAAATGAGTTGCGTTTGGGAGAGGGTTAAAGTTGTCAATTACTAATCTTTTTTTCTCATTCATGGTGACATTTGGAGTTGTTTTCCAAACATTTTGGATTTGCTGGTCTAGAGTTATATCACCTGTTTTTCGTCTTCGTCCGCTTATTGCATCATGCAATTCTGTTCGTAAAGTTGACTTTCTTTCCTCTCCGATCGGCGCATTTAAATCTTTATTCCTGTCATTATTCGATGGTTTAGAGCTTTGACCTACATAGCCGATGACATTGTATTGTCTAGTTTTCCAGCTTTTCAATTCTTCCATGTAAAACAAAATCAACAAACCACCTGCTATAGACAACATTATTAACAAAGTAATGCATTTTAATTTCATATTTTGCAAGTTAATGCTAACTATAGAGTTACCTCAAATATAGAATATTAAAACTATTTTAACAAAACATTCAGTACGTCTAACGTCTAGACAAATCCTTTTGCAATGCACGTCACTAAAATAGAATCTAATCAATCTTACAGAGTCGCCTTGCTGATCTGTTTTGATCTCACAAAACGATTTGTTTTGTTGATGCTAGAATTATAAATCCATCATGGAAATGCTACCGAATCAATCTCTCTCCTGTATAGTTTGTGAATGAATAGATTTCATTGATATTTTATTGTTTTTTGGTGCTTTTTAATAATTTATTTTGCAAATTGATCGTTTATAATGCACCTAAAAACTTTTGCCATTTTATTTACTTCTCGGCTATTCCAAAGGAGTATCGAAAATTCTAAACACATTTAACTTTTTCAGGCAACACTTCAGTTCTACAATAGTCAAACGTTTTTTTCCACCATTCTTCAAAATCTCATTCTAAGTAGAGAGTTTGCCAATAAAATATTTTTCTCGCGATGAGGATTAAAAGATCTTGCTTTTGAATTTATAATAAGGAGTGGTAAATCTACAATATTACAGATTTCTTAAGTTTCATCTTTATTCTTCCCGTGTAATTTTCGAGCCTCATCACTTACAATACAATGTTCAGCACTTCATATTTCCTATCGTTTTAAGTAGCGCCTTATATAACACTTTATATATTGCTGCAACAAGGGCACTACATTTTAGGTTAATTAACACAACGGCATGAACTGTTTTAGGTTCACAATTCACAAAGAAAGTGTATGATACTCATACAAAAGAAATGCAATTTTTGAAATAAAGAAATTGAGCTTGCACTCGGCTCAAAGGTAATCTTGCATCGGTATGGCAGTGAGTGACAGAGACACCAGTGTTTCACAAGGCTAAGGTCGAAGTGTGTCTAAACATTTTCTAAAAGCTTTTATAAATTAATTGTAATCGAAGAAATATGTTAAAATATTATACAGTGATAAAACTTTACTAAATTTTAGAAAATGAGCTTAATGGCAAATAGTTTTAGAGACGGATAAACATACCGATGCCAGAGACCAGTAAAATACACTTTATTTCAACCATTCTTCAAAAATCTTATTCGAAGTAGAGAGTTTGCCAATAAAATATTTTTCTCGCGATGAGGATTAAAAGATCTTGTTATTGAATCTATAATTAGGGGTGGTAAATCTTGAACTCAAAATGCCTCTCCCATCCCCCATTACCCACTAGCACACACACTTGAATCCGCTACTTAAAAGAAGTAAATTAAGAATCAAGAAAAGATCCATTACTGATCATTGCATCATGGCAGGTATTTGAAACGTGTTAAAGATACTCACTTCTACTTTCTGTGGCGATTACTTGTTGAGAAGTTAGTAGCGAATTGTAAAAAGATTAACGTTCAAATAGCATTTTTGGGTATAGCTAGCAATTCATCGAATCTCTCTTTATCTCTTATTGCCAAACCCATCAAGGAATTTATGAAACAGCGATGTCATTACAACTGAGTATCTTTGTTTACGCTTGTTGTGGCGTTAGCAACCCAACAAAAATGGGGGACAGTTCTCTACCCACCTTCTAAGTGTCAAATTGAAAAATATTCACTCATACTGAGTGACGAATATGACTAAATAAACGATATTTCCAGACATTTCACCATTTATGGAATCATAGGTGATAAATTCTCAATGTCTCTCACGATGTATAATGGTGATAAAAATGTGGCTTTTTTTAGTAAAGCTTTAAAGAAAAAAATAGAAGACTAGAAGGAAATATTTCCCATAAGCGCTGTTGCTATAAAGTAGTGATCGAGGTAGAGGCCCATCAGGGTTGAGCTCCTACCGATCCCTCTCTCTATTGTGTCTTCTTCATTAGTGTACTAGGAGATCTAGCAGGGAATGAGCTCTTAGCCATCCTTCTCTTTAGTGTATCTTCTTCATCAGTGTACTGGGCGGAGGGCTAGTGAGTCCTTAGCAATCTTTATTTCTAGTGTGTCTTCTTTATCAGTGTACTAGGAGGGCTAGAATAGAGATCTTCTATCCATCCCTCTCTCCAGTGTATCTTCTTCATCAGTGTGCTAGGAAATGATCTCCTAGCAATCCCTTTTTCTACAGGCCTCTAATTATGCCAAATCCTTTATGTTTAGCCAACCCCCAACCATGTAAATCACACCACGTCCACCCAATAAGAGTAAAATAGTTCGTTGTACATAAATTATAATAGAATCAAATTATCACTGAGGTGGGACATCTCTCGAAACCCGTCCGTTGCTCTCACCTTGTTCCTAAAAGATGCGAATGACTTTCTTTATCAATAGAATAGAATTCACAGGTAAATTACGACTGTAGCCGCATTCACAGAAATCATTCCAACATTCTGCTACTCCTGTAGAAGCCTAATTTTAAAGTTAATTAAAATGAATTTAAAATTAATAAACTTAAGCATATTTCATGAATTGTTTGCTTGGTTCAGATAAATCCTGTCTACTTCCCTACCTTGCTTGCAACACTTATGCAGTCACTTTTGTTGTAACGGAAAAATACATTCTTCAGAAAATTCGATTCCTAAACTTTGTGTTTGCGAGATCCGACAACAGAAATTTATTGTGTTCAGTGTGTTTAAGGTGGTCAGTTAAAGCATTTCACTTTTTTGTAACCTCTGGAGAAAACCAAACTCCACAAAGTCTGACTATATGAACCTTAGCAAGATTAACAAAATGCTTTATAGAAATATACTGCATAGAACTATAAGACACATTAATATAGATCAAAGATATAGGAATTATTTAAGTTGATACATGGCAGAATCACCTCAATCTCTTGTTATTTTCATACCTTTAGTGCTGTCACGCAAAAAGGTGAACGAAGATTTTTAAAATTGAAAATATCTTCAATGCTGTGTGTGCAAGAGAACAGTGCACTTTTTCCTTCATTATCCGTAGCAAAGAGGGGTGGCAATTGTCCTTTAACAATAAACATAAGCATCTATTTGTAGATAAGCAGTGCCCATTGCACTGGTTCTAAATCAATGAAGTTGTGTGGTAGTCTCTCATTTAATACTATTAAGCATGTTTTCAGCATATAGATTTTTAGTCAGTCATGTAGATTTGTCATTTCTTTATCGAAGTAAACAACATTTTGAGTCTTAAAAAGAATGTCTAATCTCACAGCTTTTGCCAATCAATTAAAAGCCATCGCGTGCATTTTGGGAGTAACTTTTTATAAGTGTTTGTTCAACGTCAGAAAAGAACACTGGATAGCGATAAATTCCATCTTCTAAAATCTTGTTTGATTTGCTGAAAACGTATCAGCTGCATTCCTGTTGTGTGTAGTGGCGTACTGCAAAGTAGTTCTAGTATGGAATTACAGACACCAGATCGATACTGATTGGCATATCTAGGTAAGGCAGTCCTCGCCATCTTACATGTAAAGTGAAAATTTTGTTGTTGTTTTTTCAAGGCTAGCTAATTCAATAAACAAATGACTTCGGTAGCAACATTTTTTGTAAGCCATTTATAATTTTATTGTCTAAATATTCTTTAAACATTAGAAACATAAAATGTTTATTGGAACTTGTAAAAAACTCAGTAAAATGATTAGTACTCTCAGACTCACGGGGATAAATTGTGCACATTTTCACATTCCTCAACTGCTGTAACATAGACATATTTTTTTAATTGCTTAAGAGCTAATATAAAGTCATATTCATCACGAAAGAATGGTCGTGTTCGTTCGTTGGCGCTTGCCACTAATATACGTTCAAATTCGCACAGTTTATCCTCAGCTTTGACTTTTATGCTGACATCATTCAACAGACTTTTGATAATTTCAAGAATTAATTTCTTTTCAGACGTTATCTCATGCTTGATGAGACGCATGGCAGTTTTCAATGCGTCAGTGCATGCTGTTTAAGTATCATCCTGTTCCTCAACTGACATATCAGCAACATCAGATGAAAGATATGATCTGTGATCATACCACTTCTTATACCGTTCTGCTTCTTTAATTTGACTGTACACAAAGCGAAACTTTCTTTCGGATATAGATGTAAATATTTTTCCATTCAGCCGAAAATTTTAAAAGACGATTTGGTAGCGTTTCAGTAAAGTGCTTGAAGTCAAGTTCTTTTGATATTTCTAAAATAAGCATTACATTATCTCCCTAAATTGTCAAGTATTGAAAAATAAAGCATGTAATTTGTTAACTCTCGCCGAGTTATCCCACAGCTGTAAATAAATCGTAGAATTTAAAATTAGTGAATTCTTACATAATTTTTCACAAATTAAGGGGAATTCTGTACCGGAAAGTAGCCAATTAAAGAATTTCAAATCCTTTCAATTGATTCCGAGCTTTCCGCCATAATGGAAAACACTTGGCAACATATCTTTACCTGTTATCACTCTGCGCGCTTCTCTCAAAATTTCACTGAGAATGCCAATCCATGTAAGGCTAACATATTTCTCGATAGCCAGACTATGTAAATAGATGACATTGGATCTCCGATTACGCACAGCTAAGTGCAAGAGTTGTAAAAGAGTTGTACCGTTTTCACCAACCTGAATATATTCCAAGACAATAAATATCTTACAATAGTTTCAGGCTTGCCACGTATGGCGCGTGGAAGTGCTTTACAACCGCAAATGACCTGGTTGATCTCGGCCCTGAGATGTATCAACTGTTTTACCTGTCGTAAATTTTCTTCATTCGCATCATTATTAGAAGAGGTAAACTTTCCTGCTCTTCAGCAATAACCTATCTAATCTCTTGCCATACTGTTCAGTGAATGCCTGCCTGTTGAGATTTTTCTCAACCTTTCTTTCTAACGGATATGTTTCATTCTCAGCGGCAAGTATATTGTAGTGCATACAAATAGTAATATTAATATAAATATAGTATTTAAAGATATTTTCAATATTTCTTTGACTGATATTTCACTAAAAAGCTTCTAGCAGTCGCTTCAGTGTTCAGTATAATGACAACCAATATGCCTGTATGCCCATATATTGTAGGTACCTTTTTTATAATATAAAAACAATGTTTCTGGCTTGTGAGTAGGTTCTCTAGTCTATGTTTTTCTTAGATTCTGTGGTATGTTCCTCTAGTCATTTTCGTAAGGTAGTCATTTCTAGTACAAAGTAATTTTAATAAGTTATAATTTTCAGCTTCAGCTGTTATATAATAATGTTCTGGTGCTATTGTAAAGCGCTTATAGCTTTAAGTAGATTGCGCTATATAAATGCAACTTTATTATTATTATATTATTATTACTGTAGATAACTGCTCCCCAGTAATCAAAGAACATAACGAGAGAGAATTAAGATCTTGGGCCTCATAAGCATCCTGTTCTCTGTATTTTGTTTGCTCTGCATTTGCACATCATTATAATAAGTATGGCTATGCACGTGAATATGTAGCTGACACCCAAAAAGCTTCTATATGAGTGTCGATATGACTTTTGTCTGTGGAAAATATGTCAATAAGGCCAATCGCACTGATCAAGAGTCTGGTTATTTAGAAGTTTTACTACAGCATATACTGTTCTTAGATTGCACTGAATTTCTATTTGGCTATCTCATGCATGGGCTTGTATTGGTATACGCATCTGCAAATCATATAGTCGTTATCATATGTACCTGCCAGTGATATAACCGTAATCATATGTACATTCCAATCCCAAAGTCATTGTCATATGTACTTGCCAGTCATATAGTTGTTATCATATATACCCGCCAATCATATCCTCTTTATCATATGTACCTGTTAATCATATAGTCATAATCATATGTATATTCCAATGGCAAAGTCATTATTATATGTAACTGCCAATCATATATCCGTTTGTTATATGTGTCTGTTAATCATATATTCGTTATAGTGAGAATTCTCTGAAGAGTGTAAGCCTCATTTCGTAGGGCCAATTTGCTCCCAAGCTGCAAAAATCCACTGTTTCAAGCCTGTTTCAACTCATTCATTATTAATTTCAAAATAAGCCTTACGATATTTCTTGCAAATATAATTTTAAACTGTATTCCCTATGCTTAACATTGAGGAATAAAAATATCGATGTACTGTATTTTGTGTATAAGGGTTGGGATGATATATTAGACGTCTTATCGGGATTTCAAGCAAAATTTAAATGTCGAAAGTTATACAAAATTAAAATTAAAAAAATATCAAGTACAGCCTATTCAAAATGTGCACTAAATCCCGTGTATGTTATGCATACCTGCATGTGTATGTTTGAATATGCATGTGTGTGTCTAGTTGTGCATATGCGTGCATGTGTGTGTGTGTCGGGGTGTTGTCGGTCTTGTGTCTTATGGTCGAAAGTCAAATCAAATGGAAAAAAAAACTCAGTTGTCTAACAGGTATTCGTCACGCTTCCCTAGTCTAATGCGTTTGTATATTGTGCATATCTGCAAATGTGTGTGTGTGTGTGTGTGTGTGTGTGTGTGTGTGTGTGTGTTTGAATGTGCGTGTCTTTGTATGTGTTTCGGTGTTAATGTGTGTGTATGTATGTGAGGGGTTGTCGGATTTACTGTCTACTGCTGTCGTGTGGTCGAAGGTCTAAGTGAGTTGCCAACGTTCAGTTTCAAAGGTTTCCCGAAACTGTATTTAATTGAATTTGTTTTGGTTCAGTCCAGCCTATTCTTGCATATGTAATTAAGCAAGCACATGCATCTTTGGTGAAAATCTAGCAATTTTTAAACAAGATTTTATGTGAGAGATGCTAAATTTGCCTGCATTACCAAAAGTTTAATCGCTTATTTTGTGTAGAATTATGGTGTTGTATTAATTCTTGACAATTAGTTTTCAACGCAACAGTTTTTGTCTGTTTGCATTCTGTTTTATGCTCTTTTGCACAAGTTTCTTCATATATTCTAAGTACATATTTCAAATAATAATTGAAAAATGTCGCACCTTGGAAATGGGAGGTTGAAAAGCAAAATGTGGCAAATGATGTGTGAAAAGGGGCAAAACAAACAATGAAGTAATGACTTGTCAACACTAGAAGGATCAAAACAATGAAGTAATTGGTTCAAGGATCAACAACAGTGGTAGGAGCAAAACAAACAATGGAGTAATTTATTGAAGTGTTGATGGACATAGAAGTTTGAGGGGTGTAACTAGCAGCAAAATTAGTCGTTGAAATATCAACAGCATAGTGGGATGGTAAACATTGATAATGTCGTAATTGATTGAATTATTTGTTGAATAAACTTTGTGGTTATATCAAAAGAGGTTGTCGAGCAGTTGTATGAAAGAATTATCTAACGTGTAGAGGCTGCTGATGCAGCCGGTGACTGATGTCAGATTTGTCAACACACAGCTGCCATCTGTCACTTTCTTCAGCCAATCCACTATAAAAGTTTTTAATGCACTATACAGGCATGGTCAAAACTAAGAAAGAGTGGCTCGAAAATGTAGAACAATGATGAAATGATATCAGTAATAATTCAGATTTGCAGATATCATACACTGCAAACTGAGTTTAACAAAGCACCACTAAATAAAGCATAAATTGTAATATAAATGAGTGCTAAATGCACTCCCGTAAAAGGAATAATTTGGCGTTCTTAAATCGCGTCCAAAATGCTAAAACAAAACGTGATGCTGAGAAAGATTTTGTACAGAAAGCTTTTCTTTGTTCTATGCGCACAGTATTGTAAAACATAGGAGAGGGGAAAGTAATACTTTATGTTCTGTTCGACATTTACAGGCACTTATTTTTGTATTAGTGTTATAATAGGGATAGATCATTGCTCTGCCATGTATAGCTGACATGACCTTCTGCAAGTGGAATAAATCCGTGTTTTACCAGTAGTTCTCGATGTTCGGATGTTTTTTTCTCCACAAAATTGATGGTTGAAAGACTCAATGGTGTTTAATACTTGGTTGTCGAGGTTAATATTAAAGTTATTCTAATGCGCTACTTTCTGTGAAACTTTGAACTGTAAATTCTCTACAGGATTTATACAAATGACCTTGAAATTATCTTGTAATTACCAGGCACCAAGAAATGCGAAAAAGTTTAAGAATCTCCAGGAAAGCAATAAAATGTGTAGAAAAAAGAAAAAAAAATATCCAATTTTGGACTTTCAAAGGTATATCTTCTAATTGGCAAAACAGATCCAAAAAGTGACTTTTCTTCAAATAAAATATTTAAAGGGAGCTTTCGAACAGACGCCCATAATCGATGGTGTGTAACCTTCTACCTCACAACAACTACCGCCACCTTTCCCTTCCCCAGCACATATAAATTTGCACGAAGTGTACCTAATAGTGTATATTTATTTTATTACTATTCTGATCTTTAACCTGGGTATAATCTGGAGCAATTGTAAGCTGCACCATAAATGTAGAACATATTTACACTTTATCCACTTTATTCATAGATGACTATTAAGCTGAAAAGTGTCAGTTTCAAAGTCATTCGCCTTGCATTCAAAATCACAATAGGGTTGTAATACGAATCAAACCTCATTAGATATATACTGTGTATCTATACAGAATTTGTTTACTGTTCCTAAGATATTTAAATAGGTTGTCACAAACCCTAAATCACTCGATAATTTGCTAGCTGAAAGAGTGCTGCTTGATGTCTACATATCATATGTAAGTAATGTTGCCAGCTTAAAAACATGACAGCCTTCCCTCTCCCAAACCCTGCGGGTAATACCTTGTAAAGGAAAAATGACAGACCATTTGAGAAGCAGCATTAACTCTTAATTGGCCACCTTTATAGCTACAATTGATCCAGTCTCGTTTGTAGGATGTACTTGCATCTTGTGAACATGAACTATCGTGACACCGAGTCATTAACAAAACGCATTCGGAAGTAGGAAAGGTCGTAAAATATCCACACGACCGCTTACACGTTGTTACGACACATGTCTTGATGGAGAGCTGTTTAGCTTTGCTGGATGGTATCCTTGAGGAAATTACTCCTTTTTTGTGCGCTTCAGCGATGCCCAAAGTTAGCTTTGGTAAAAAAATTGATTGACTGTTTAAGTGTTTTCATGCATTTCAAAAAAAACATTTTTTTCCGTTTCTTCTTCTTCTACTTCTTCTCTTTCTTCTTATTTTGCTCCCTCTTCTTCTTCTTGTTCTTCTTTTTCTCTCTGAATAATTTTAATTTACACAATTTTGCTCTGGAAAATCTAGATACTTTTACACAGGATGGATTTACTCTGAATTTTATTTTCAATTTCTGCGTAACACTATACGTCAGAATAGCGTGATATTTTCACGGGATGCGGCGATGTGGATAAGTTCTCTCTTGATAATTTCAGTCTTGACAATTTCAGTCTGAATAGTTTTACTTAAACAGTTTCATTCTATATAGTTTCAATGTGGACAATTTCGTTCTTGATAGTATCAGCCTAGAAAATTTCACAGTGGATAGTTTCACTAGATAATTTTACTCTTGGAACATTTGCTCTAGATACTTTTAATCTAAAAAGAATCATCTCTAGATAATTTCACTCCAGATCATTTTACTCTAGACATTTTCACTCCAGATATTTTCAATCAGGATAGTTTCTTTCGATATATTTTCACTTTCGAAAATCGTACCAAATACTGAACAAATCAGAGAAAATTTTGCGCTTTATTTGACATGCATAAGGAAAAAGAGAAACAGAACAAACCTTGAAACCCGTCCACTTTGGCACAATGTTTATTACCCAGATTGATTTTCTCTAACATGTGTTGCAAGATCTGCGCAACAGAAAATTGTGCCAATAAATAGGACCAACAAAATCATGAAAAGGACAACTGGGTCCTCCTGACGAGAAGTGTGTTAAGTAATAACAAACACATCAGCATTTCTCAAAGCGTTATTCCAAACAGTAGTGTGAGAGTTTAATCTTAATATATCAAGAAAGAAAAATAAAAAAATAAAATGAAGTGAGAGACATAATATAAACTCGATATTGTATTTTTCCTGCAATATGCTGATATTTTATGTAAAATGAAGTGGTATGTAGCAAAGACAGAAATCCCGGCATCACATTTAAAAGAAACAGGTTCAATGACGCAGTAAGAGGATTTTGTAAGTACTCAACAGTACATGGTGTTCAGCATGCCGTCAACTCAAGGGGTGAGATTGTTTAAAATGTTGCTGCACAATTAAGCAAATAAGAAGAAGCCAAAATGCATTACTGCAGATGAAAAATGCAAAGTATATTACTCGAAATAATATAAAAAAATAGGTAACAAGTACGAAATGGTATCAGAAAGTTATGATAATCATTCTGACCATTTTAAATACTAAGTATTACTAGAGTTACTGGAGAAACATTGGATTATCCAACTGTAAAACTCAGTTGCTTCATTAATTTGCTATTTCTCTTACTAAACAATTGCAAAGTCATAGTTGAGTGATCTGTTTAACAGAAAGGTCAAATGCAATAAGACTGATATACACTAAGCTCTGTAAAGGCTGTATTTTGATTTATCTTTATTTCATGACGGAAGTAAAAACGTGTCCTTTTCATTTTTGCAAGTTAATTCACCAGAAAAATATTGAAACAAAGGAGGTTGCTTGGTTTTACTTGATGGATTAGGTATTTGCAAGATGGCGGTCTGGTAGTTGATGGGATTAGCGGGATTACTTTACAACACCGCGGCTCTGACTTTTATCTACATACAGCACCCGGTACGTAGATAAGGCCCATCACGAGTTAGAGTTGGTGCGGACTAATAATTCCGTGATCCAAACTGTCTGGAGTTGTAGGTGGAGATATGGAGTTTGTGCTATGTGTTTGAGCTCAATAAGGGTAGCGCATGTGATTTTTAATGCCTTTTGCTATTATGGCGGGCCATAGAAATGCACAGAAATTTTCTGCGATCATAACATAATGTGTGAATAAGCTGATTCATTGCAAATATATTCGGCTATCAATAAGTCATAATAATTTTTATACGTAACATTAAATTAGTAGCCCTTGATCTTATGGAATAGCAGTGTTAACAAAGCAAGAATTAATTCCATACTGAACTCATTCAACCTTTGGTTATATAGAATCTTAAATGCGTTATGCGTTTTAGAATAGTTAACCTCTAAGTATTGAACTGGATGTTTCGAAGTTATGTTTTCTTTGTGCATATATATATATATATATATATATATATATATATATATATATATATATATATATATATATATATATATATATATATATATATATATATATATATATATATATATATATATATATACTCATACAGGTATAAGACAGCTTTTTGGTGACATATTGCCATATTACTTTACCATAAATCGACTCATTTTTGTCGACTTTGATTTTGGTTAAAACAAATCTTCAGCACTCTCGAGAGTTAACCTTTCCCGCCGTAACTTTGTGTAACTACAACCCGATAAAGAAATCATTCTTGGGTCTATGCCCACGCATCCAGGCGCTTGTAGAATCATGGGGTTACCATACCGATGTGACGACTTCTAGCAGGAAACGCCGCCATTGTCTATTTAAAAAGATATGTAGAGTGAAAGTTGCTTCTCAGTTTGATTCGCTAGTGCTTGGCTGCGTATTATTGATACTTCAAAGTCTCTAATATCAACCTACCTCTACTACATGTACTTATCATTTGTTACTTCACTTTACAAGAGAGATTGGATTAAGAATGGCAGTTTGGTGGCTGCGCAAAACACAGTATGTGTAACCAGAACAGTGATTATACGTCATGTTCTCCTTAAAAATATTTTAATACTTGAGTTGGTGAATATTGTTATGCTCATAAATTTTGTTAATTTTGATTTTGTAACACAGGCATCAGCAGTTGTACTTCTTTCACAAGGCCCGCGGTGTGTCAGACTGAATTCTACACTCACTCAGGCTATATGTCATGCTTCTGGTCAGGTGTGTGATACTGTGCGACATTGTGTAATGATTCTTGTCTATGATGTAATGCTTTGAATTAGCGTTGTGGGGATGAGTAGCAGAATATATGGCTATATGTCATGCTGAATATACGGTTCCTGAGACTTGCTGTTCTGACAGGTTAATATCATGCTTGTTGTAATGTGGGATTACAGATCACGCTATTTTCTGTCAACACAAGATGTACAAAACACAGTGGTACATTAACGAACACTGTAGCAATATTTCTCGCCTTGAATGTGTATGTGGTTGCATGTAATATGCTCAGTCTGTAATATAAACACAAACTGTTAAGGTCAAGCTTCGTTTGTCGCATGAAAAATCCATAAATTGAAATACAGGAGTTCTGTATCAGCCACGCATTAGTATTGACCGTACTATTTATACATCTATTCCCAGCCAAACAAACGTATTTTGACCTGCAAATTAAAAATAAGCCACCAATAAGTATTAATGTGTAATGTTGCAAAGAGGAAAAAACTTAAAATCGTTTTTAATTACACTACCAGTAACGGGAAACAGCGCGATATATTCCTGGCCTGATTCGCAAAGCACCTGCCAGCCACACAGTGACTCCTCATCGGATTCTACCGCATTCCTAGCAGTGTTGCCAAACAATGACATCATGAATTTAATAGCTACGAGTCTTAGCTTTCCGTAAGAAAAATTTTGCTTTATTTGCGAAGCTGATATTGACCTTTCTATATGCCGGTATTAATGTAACTAAAACACTTATGTGCTACATTAGTTTCCATAAAAAGTGTCGGTGTCTTTATTTTGCCACAGTTTATTTGATACAGTAGCTTTCATATATCAAATCACTATTTATGATATGGTGTGTCAGTGTTTAAGTCATTTGCCCATTTTCTTATACCCTAGTCTGGTATTCATTTTGTCGTCTGTAATTCTGGCTTAATTTTGTTCCGGCTTGTCTGTTTAAAATCATCCCTAACTAGTTTTGTTACACTGTGTTATTTACATATCCGAATCTGTTTCTTATTTTGTCAATACCCAGCTCATGTATTGCATTTGTGTTGTAATTACACTTTATTTTTTATGATTATGATATATTATTTTATTGCCTATGTGAGCAGTTTTATCGCTCTTATTATCACTATTATCTATCATTACATACTTTTCCAATATGTCATCATTTATATGGGGGTATATCAATAAGTGATTACACGTGTCATGTCACTCGTTGATATTTCAGCAAATCTCATAAAATTTTAATCAGGTAATATTTGCACTCTTTCTCTATGGAAACCAAGTTCTAAGTCTTATCTTTCTTATATCTCGCTAAACTCTAAATCGTGATATGTTTAGTGTCTTGAGCAATGTGTGGATTGGGTTGACTGATAGAAGTGACAGTAACGGCTACCGTGTGTGGACAGACGATACGTCATACGATGGCTTCAACAGTGGTTTATCCGCCTTAGGTAACACCTCTCAAAACTGCTCATCAAGATAGCTCAGACTTTGTTGTCTGAAACATCAACCTCCTATTGCTGTGTTATGTTTAAATTCTTTGCTTTCTCTATACGCACATAAAAGTCTATCCACCGAGTTCTACGCTCATTAACTTGTGTGCATTATGCCTCTCCTTCTGTGCAGTTGATCCTTCAATCTTTAATTTATTTTTGATGTTTTAATATTTTGATGACGCTCATCTTTCTATGCCACTTTCGATGTTTAAGTGGCACCCTTCTATGAGGCAAGCACTTCAATTCATTTTGTTTAACATTTTATGCCGTACCCCTTCTATAAAGCTGACATTTCGCTGACACTTAATCGCTTGTTTTAATGTATTGATGCTCTACCAATTTAATGCAGCTGGTGCCTCAATAAAAAGTGTGATGTTTCTTATCCCCGACCTTTCTATGCAGGTGACATTAGAGTCACTTATTTCGTAATGATTACTGAAGTATTCAAATAATGTTGCATGAACTGATGTTATTGTTCACAATAGCCACATCAAGTGCCTATTTCATTGTTGCTATGGTATTCTCATTGTAATACATTTCTAACTAATTCATGTTTTTTTTAAGTATTAAATTTTCTTGTATTTACTATGATATTTTTATATTATTCTATTACCCTAATTCAGTATCAGCTGTCGGAAACTGCGGTACATATCAGAGCAATGTTTTCGGAGCTTACAATTGTGACACTCTCTACAAATTATACGTTTGTGAATATCGCACTCCAAGTGAGAATTATTTTCATATTTAATGCTACAGGAGCTGGAAAATTTCAATAAAATATGTGCTTTAACTGATGAGTCTTCGCACTTCGTCCTGTTTAATTTAATTTAATTATAATATTTGTGATGACAACTCATGCGCTTCCTGGCAGAAATATAAGTACCACACATTCTTTTAATTTTTACCACCTAATGCTTAAGATACAGAGGATTCTGAATTGAAAGAGAAGTACAAGAGCAAATTAATAGCTTTCACTATTAAGAGATTAAGAGCTGAGCTTTCAGTTTTGAAGTTTTAGATTTTTATACTTTAAAGATTGAGAAACAATTCTGCAATAGCGTGGTCTCGGGTAAAGATCTAATTATCTAATTGAATTAGTTGAATTAGAAATTTCGTATTTTGAATCATGTCTTTTAAATTAATTATAAATTATCATTTATACATGATATTACAGCCGGTAGCTATAATAATAATAAGTTCATTTCTATCACACTTTTCCCACTTAAGGCATAAAACGGTTCACACATCGTTATTGACGAATCATAATACTCAATTGTATATGCACACTCCTTGGTATGGAGGGGGGAGGTTGTTGTATGCAGTGTCCACTTGGAAACCAAGAATGCCGTTAGAGAGAGTCAAACTTGCGACCCTTTTGCCACAAGTCCGACATGTTAAACACTCGGCTATCATAACTTCTTTTAAGCAAATGTGAAACAAGCTTTAGGAATAACCCAAAGACAATTAAAACCTATAAGACAATAATCAAAACACATGTCTATCCCCCAAAAAATCGCGATCAGAAGACCATTTATATTACCGTAAGTATATAATTTGAACAGATTGTGGTGAATCTCAGATGACCGAGGAGCCCATAACTACAGAGAAAACTACTGCTGTAACTACAGAAGCCGCAATACCTACAACAAAACCCGTGCCAACTAAACTCTATCAACCATGGACGACATTCAAACTACAGATGATGTAACAACCACAGAATCAGTTACAACGAAACAGATTTTTACAACCAGGGAAGTGATAACAACAACAAGAGATATAACAATGGGCGATTCAGAAACAACAACTGCGTTCACAACAGATGATGTAACAAGCAGTAATACTATAACAACCACTGCTGATGTGAAAACCACAGACTCCACTACAACAATGCAAGCACTTGCAATAACGGATCCTGACACAACCACAGAAGCTGCAACAACAGAAGATAGAACAACTGCAGAACCAGTATCAATGATGGAGGTTCTTACAACGGCGGAAGGCATAATAACAACAATATCTGTAACAATGGAAAGGGCCCTAACAACCACAGAGGCTATCACATCCACAGCAAGGGAAGATACAACACAAAAAACAGTAAACACACCGGCATTTAAAACAAAAATTGCGTCGAACACGCAAACCATAAGAAGCAACACACTTGCAACAGCTGACGAATTGACAACATTAACAACATCAGACATTTGCAACATCCGAAACTATGGGATTACCTGATGTCGATACAACATCAGATATGTCACAGACAGGTGAGGAACACCTAACAACAAATGCAGCAGAAGAAAACATCAAATACAGGTACAATGTCATAGCGTTTTAACTAAAAGGATCAATTATGGAAGGAAGACATTTTTGGCGTACTTCATAGGCCTATTCTATAACAGTGTTGCAAAGAGATTGGGTTTTTTCTATTGTGCGCATTGTCAATTTAAATAATTTAGTATTTACTATTTAAACACTGGAATATGGATAGTTCTACAATAGTAAACGGTTATTCCTAACACAGGGAGGACTTTCTACGTCAAGGTGATATCATACTTGCTCTAGCCGACCTTTCAGATGACATCAAAACTCAAATGGGTTACACCTTACGTGAGTTTATAATCGGCTGCAAATTGAAGGTCAAGATTGCAATTTTAGGTATACTAATTGTCATATATCCAAGCCTTAACAAAACAAGAGAAATTTTTAATATTCCCAAAAAGGAGCTTTAACAGTACACAGAATTGCAATCCACCTTTCGTAGATTTGGGAATAGTATAATGACAATGCTATACCAACAAATAAGAATTTTTCAGTTTGAGTAAGGAAGCAAATTATTTTGATTGAGCGCTGTCTTGCTCTAATGATTTGTCATATGTCATATGGCATATGTCTCTAATGTCATATGTCTCTATATGTCTCATGTCTCATGTCTCATGTCTCTAATGTCATATGTCTCTATATGTCTCATGTCTCATATGTCTCATATGTCTCTAATGTCACATGTCATATGTCTCTAATGAATTGGTCGTTAATAGCACCGCAAAAATATTATGCAAATAGCTGTATATAAAAAGTCATTAATAAAACCTGTAGTTTTATTTAATAATTAAAAACAGCGAACGGCTTGTAAATGTCATAATATTACACCCCTCACTGACGATTAACGGCATAGAATGTCTGCATTAAGTAAGCAATTCTACTTCTTTACAGTGAGTTTGGTGAATTTTTTAACGCAATGCAAGGAAACTGTTTCGTCTTCAACCCACAGCGGAACAACAGTTTGAAAACCTACAAGTCTGTGTCTTCTGTTCTATGTTTATTTCCTTGTTCTTCTCTTTTTAGTCCTAGACATATTTGGAATAACGCATCTTTACGTTTTATATAAACATGTAGTAAATGACAAAGTTTTACTGAATCTTTCTATCCGTTTAAACACTAAACGGATAGAAAGATTGGCCCTTATATGCAAATTGGCCCTTATATGCATAAGCTGGAGTCGAGTATTTACAATGCTGTTCAAAATGTGTTTTGTTTTATTATCCTTGATTTATTTCGAACCTTTGGACAGTTATTTGCATTTGAAACAATTAAGTACCAGAACAATTTTATTTTCTTTTTTTTTGTCCTCCACAGGAGCAATGTCTACAATAAACTTAGTGCAAGATGAATACATGCTTGGAATCAGTGATGGTGGAGAGGCACTGGTGCACCCACAGCACCAGATGCCATTTCCAGAAGACAACGCCATGTTGGCACCGCCTGGATATATGACGTCAATTGCAATCCGGCAGGTAACTGAACAAAACAATCTTGACATCTGTGTTATGGAATCTCTTACTTGCTAGTAAGAGTCCGTTTGTATGAAATATACCTCTCACTCCTATTTATTGGTTTTGTTTTTATAACAATTGCGATACAAACTGTACATATCACTATCACACATAGAATGTCTGCATTAAGTGAGAAATTAATGGAGTGCTACACATAGCACTATGTGCTATGTTTAACTTTATAGGTGGGAAACTGGAGTATCATGTTTATCTTTTCAATTACTGCAATATTGCTATTGTGTAGATACTGATTAAAACGCTCTGACATTCTATTGTGCAGTCTTTGGGGCATATTTTCCTTATATTTAACCTTTCTGTATATTGCCGTGAGTGTAACATTCGTATCTGGTTAGTGTGGTAACACCTTATCATAGAATCACAACCTAACCTTTACAGTTCTGGTCAAATTTTTAAAATATTAAATTTAGATAAGGAATCGGTATCACATATTATGTAATTCCAATGCACAGGTGAGGGTGTCACGTCTAGGAGGTGATTATAGTAACTGTCTTGGGGAGGAAGACCCACCATCTGTGGACAGAAGTGTCTTTGTGGAACATTTTCCTGTGAACTATAGCATGACCGTGAGTACATTTGACCCTGCTCTGGTTTTTGGTCAGGGGCAGATTAAGGGGGCAGTTCACTTAAAAATAACTAAAAGCGGAGAAATACTGAAAATTCTAAAAGTCTATAATTATTCTTAACTCTGGGGAGGGGGATTGCAATCCCATAACGCCTCTCCTCAACTTTTGAATCACCAACTGCCCTACGTACCAAGCAGTTTATATGTGCGTGGAAATACATTTGTCAGTTGTCCTTGTTCGCCATTTTGCATCTGCTTTGCTGAGTAGTTCATGAGTCATAAGTAGCAAACAGAATGCTACTTGGTATTTTCCTTAGGCAAAGCAAAGGTGTAGTTATGCAATACGATTGCAACAAATAAAATAGAAATACCCATTGATTATGGACTTTAGAGGTAAATCAATACAAAAATATAAAAATCAAGTTATTTGATGTGTTATTCAATAATTCAACTACGATTTTCTAAATTAGTATCCTAACATTTTAGGCATGTTTCAAGACGTGTTACCAGCTCCACGTCATACATCAGTGCGCATGCGCGGATCCTCAGTATCCTATGCGCGGTGGACCTTTGCGAGATAGTCACACTCCATGTGATGCCAGAAATATCACTCAAGGTAACGCGTGGAACTTTGTAAATTTTCCATAGAATACTTCAAGGCACCGTGTGATATCTGATATTTTACAACTGAACTTAAAGGCTGAATAACATTTATAACATGGTTATATATCATAAATGCATAATATAATAATACCAAAATGTATTGATCTTTAACAACAACAATTTTCGAAAATCTAGATTATACAAGCTTATTTTATATTTTAATTCTGATTTTTTGTGACATGTTTTCCTAAAAATCATATATTAATATATATATGCCGCTTTTTACAATGTAACTCCATAACTCTAAAAAATCGGAATAAGAGTTTTTGCTCGACATTTTAAATGTGGGATGCTTTTTCACGTGACACACTGGATTTTAGTGTAGATTTGTGCCATTTACTGCGCAGGACGGAGTTCTAGAAGAAAACTCGCTACAGTTGAATAAAACTGGTCATGACGCTCAGACATTTGTGAGCAGCAATTTAGCTAGAGTGCACGTGTACGTTGATGATATGAATGTCGAGATTATCAGTGAAATACCAAAATACAAGGTTAATTGTCTTATGTGTGTCAATATTTGCTTATGCATTACAGATCGGAGATTTAGTTTAATCAGTGTTTGAAGAATAAGAATGGTTGAGACTAAACCTGAACCCAGAAATCAGACCATACTCATAGATCTCACCAGGAATTAATACTCTATTTATATTTCTATCGTTCTCTATATTTCGAATAGATTGGAACGGCACTATCGAAATGTAGAATAGAGAAAAAATTTTGATATGAAACATTGACTCTAAATAAAATATTAGAAATTATACAGCAAAATTAAGCAAAATAATATCTATGAATGGCATATAACTAATAGTAAGTTCCTTGTTGTTGATATTTGTGTTTAAAAGCCATTTACAAATATATTTTTTCACTGCACATTACAGCTACGTAACCTGTGGTCCGATTTGGCAGCAACCATCGGGCTGTGGCTGGGATGTACCATGTTGACGCTTGTAAGTAATAATTGTATTTAACTAACATTTATTCCTTATTAAAGTTGCCAAGTACTGTGCTTTAAAATGCTAGCGCAAATGATATGATCTTTGAAAAAATTAATGTCAGCTCTACTCTGCAATAACAAAGGCGTTCAGGATACATGGGAAAATAAGACGAATATGGACGGCACACATGATGCACTGCTTAATTAAACGGCGTTTATATGTCATAAATAATTTCTTAGGAAAGCACATACATATTTGCTGTAAATAGGGTGGCAGTCATTCTTCTCCGAATATTGACTATTTTTGTTTCCAATTAAATTCAATCCCCTGGTGAGGAGAGAGCTGTGTACAAACTAAACTGCATTACTCATCGCCAATGCATCATCGCTACTTTTATGTTTCAGTTGTAGTAACATGTTTGATTATCATGAAAGTTTTTGCTCTATACTTTATTTCCAGATAGAACTATTTGAGTTTGGGTTTGATATCACTATTCTATCCCTACACAAGCTGGTCTTGGCATTTAAACAATGGCGCAGAGTAACCAAGGAAGGAGAAAAAAGCGAAACGAGAGAACACTCGTTTGGAGGTATTACTTAAATACCGGAGAAAACGACGTGTCAATCAAGCAGACGACCCACCTCCAACCGAAACCGGAATAAGAAGACTATATAGTGTTGTTGAAGCTGAAAATTTGGACATTCTAGGGTTAGGGCTCATTTAGGTATAGAGTTTTCGGGGTAGAGGTATGTTTACTGAATTTAATGCTTAGTAAAACAACAGTAATATTTAAAAAAATTAAGCATGGGTGGTTGTATTTTCCCAAACAGTATTTTTTTTGCAAATAACACAATTATAACTGTATCAAACTTAATTGGGACGTAGTAGCTGGAAAACGTAGAAAATAAACAAAAATAAGAGCAAGAAGAATGGGGAAAACAAGACGAAGATGAGGAAAAAGAGAAAGAAAAGCTTCTTTTGAAACTTTATTTTATATTATATATGGCCTTCGCCAACAAATATAAAGATAATGTGATGCCTTTTCTAGTTTTTTAAAACGGACAAACAATTAAAAAAGGTTCATCGGCTGTTGTATTAAAGCTGAACTTAGCAATAGCTAAAATGAAGAAATAGAGAATTCGGTGAAGCTGAGCAGCTTCTACTGACGTGAGATGACAATTGTGTCTGATCTCAGTCTCGCAAGCGCTCTTATTTACAATGTACGACTTCTCCTGCTGTGTTGTGCTGATTGTCTAGTGTCATGCTACTGGATGTCAATCTTGCAAATTAGATGGGAGCAATTGGAACTATTAAGTGCACTGACAAACAGGTAATGTTTTTAGATCATATCGTATTTTTGAAGGATTACATAAACACTCCACAAATCTCAGAGAATGATAAGATATGAAATCATTAGTGTTTTTGTAATATTTATGGATTTGTTTCACAGAATTAAGGTGTGAATGACTTTGATGGATCAAGCTAGAAAGCAACGCAAAGCCTTAAAGCTCCAAATAAGATCGAGGACTTGTTGCTAGTTTCATGGTGAAATTATTGGAGTTATGCGTTTATACAAGAGTCATTTAATGTTTTCTATACAAGATTGTTTTAAAGATTGTGATAAACAATATGAAAACAATTGTACTAAATGTACTGAATATACTTCGGTATGTCGGGGTTATTGTTTAAACATGTTTGGTAGAAGGTGTGCCTCACACTCTAGAACTAGCATTTCAGTGTTGGTTTTGGTGTTGCATAAGTGTTGCTGTTACTGTTGTTGTTCATATGGGATGTGCAACAAATGCTAAGTTATAGTTTTACATTATCTAACTCTTATTTAATCTGCTTTATGTTTTCCAGCCACATGTACGTCATATTAACGACATCTATATGAATCTATTGTAAACAGGTTTCATAAAATCATTTACTCAAATGGATTGGGGCCATGGCACACATGAGAACAGAAACTCGAGGAATCAATCAAGGAACAGAGCTTTTAAAAGAGAAATAACAGATTTAGGTTTAAAGTTTCTATAAAGTCGTAAATATTACCGTCGTTTGCAGATTTTTTGGCAGATGGAATAGCATTAATACACGTACGTATTTGATTCTTTGTGTTGTGTGCTTTAATCAGGTGGTATGCAACAATCTATAACAACAAACCTTACAGTAGCAACATCAATTGTAAAGGCAGTTATACAAATAATAATAATTAAATCAAGAATAATGATGATAATGAAAAATAGCAATACTAAAAAAATAATGACAATAATGATAATTATTGTAACATTTTGCATACCTTTTTCGGAAATATACTGACTTTAAACCACTTGGACCCAGCTTTGGAGAGGGTGATTTTTTTTCAGCACATAAACCAAAGTAATATCACATTTCGCTCTATAAATAAACAGGGTATAATTATGAGGTGTAATGAGCCTCTTGCTCTACGTTTAAATCAGTGAGCCAAATTATGGCATAGCGGTCTTAACAAATCCTCAATTGAGAGCTTGGTTTAAAATTTTAAGGCGTAGAAAGCGACACCTTTCTAAAGGAAATGCATCTAAAAACACGTTAACGTTCAAAGCATCTATAATTCATCGTTACCTGAGCTTGTATGTACATTAAATGACTCTATTATGAATATTTAGTGCTATTTTAATAAGAGCTGCCACATGTAATTTGTAGTGTTATGAGCTAGATTCTCCCCTGAGCATTGCATGTTATGACCATTAGATCATTAGATACGGTCAAGGTCGGTCAAATAATGCAACGGTTAACAGTGCTGTTTCTAATACAGATTCCCCGCTTCATGTGATTGCTTCTATTTATGATATATCATGCCCGGTCAAGTAATATTATTATTTCAGAGATTCCCCACTTTAGATAATTGCTTTTGTTATCATATGTGATTGTTGAAGGACGGCTCGGACGAAACCGAGCGCTTTTCCACGCACAATTTATTTAAGGCTGCACTCAGCAGAAATAAAGGACAGCAAATAGTCTCTAAATACCCGTCAATCGATATATTATAACTGAAAAAAAACTTGGTATTTTGCTAACAGCGCCAAGGCACAGACTATTTTTTCTGCTCAACAAAACATAAGGGACATAAATATTTTAATGACAGAAATGTTTCAGTAATACATGTACAAGTATGTCATGGATACTAATGGACCAATTTTGGAAATTTCGCGATCGTGGGAACCTACAAATTACATCGGCTAATCAGATCTTTAAGGATAACGTTTTTTTATATCTTATAATTGTTACAATTTACAAATAAGTGAGGAAATTGAATGGAATAACTTTTATGGAAATTAAAAGTAGTCAGATTAACGAATTTCATATGCATGGGCTAAAACTAAGCCGATGTTCTTCGACAAGTAGGACAGTTAAAAACAAAACATAAACATAAACAATATAAGCCGTTAAAGTCGTTGCGACTGTAAGAGACTAATTGCTATAAATTTGTAAAGACTATAAATATATAAAGACCCTTTGATATCGTAAGCACTATAAAGTCATAAAAATTGTAAAGCTGTTCTGACTGTTGAGTTGTGAGGAATATAAACTGCAAAAGCCACAGGTTGCAGTTGCAACTTTTGACAATAAAGAAATCACAGGCTCAATACGAAATAGCCATAATGAAACCCGGAGGGCCATTTCGCAATGAGTCAATAGTTCTTCAAATGTTCCCAGTAGTTCCCTTTTCATTGTCAATTATCTGCCTCTCTTTAAGAATTGGATTGCAGTTTTTCGTGAAGCATTTCAGGACAAAGCATATGACGTTTCAGTTCCATTTTTGCGTAGCGAAGTTATTATCAGTGCTTACTTTGGCCAGTGTTAGATTTACTGGACAGCTTTATGGGCTGTGTTACATTTCTGCTGTAGTGGAACACTATGGCCTACTTTGTTCTTTTGTGTGGATGAGTATTATCGCGACTGACCTGTTTTATAAGTTAAAAAACCTGAAAGTAATTCCTCAAGCAACCAAATTTGTGAAACTGAAGGATATCATAGTTCATTTGATGACTGGTTGGGGAGTGCCTATTCCAGTGATAGTGCTAGCAATTGTATTTGATAATGTTTCAACAATTAAGCATGACTTAAAACCACTTTATGGCGATAAATGCTGGCTAGAACCGACTGGAGTAAAGATGGTTTTGTATTTTGCACCGGTTTATGCAGCCGTTTTATTGAATATTGTATTTGTTATCCTCATATGTTTGAATTTGCGAACAGCATTTACACGAAGAGAAAGGATAACAGCTTCACAAGAGACACATTTCTGGACCTACGCCAAGTTATTCATAATGATGGGAATCAACTACATCCTACTTCTTCTGGTACCTTTTTTTGACCACGTAGCTTTGTGGATTTGCTTACTATTAATCTATTCAGGGGAAGGAATTTATATAGGCGTTGTCTTTGTTTTCACCAGAGAGGTCTTAGCAAGCCTAAAGCACAAGTTTTCACGGTCATCCTCAGAAGAAGTAAAGCAAAGACATGGCAGGCATTGTCTAAATTGCAATCAAAGTCAAGGATGGATATGAAGAAACTTTCAGGGATAAAAACATTTGCGCTAATAAAATATTTATAAATAATACTAATTCTAATAGTGAAGCAAAGCAACTGGTAGGTACGCAGCACTTTAAACTGAAGTTATTATCACATTACACAAAGATTTCCAAACTCTTCATTAAGCTTATGGGTCAGACGTCAAAAACTGAAATATTGAAATGCAAAAGACGTACGTATGACCCTGCCACAATGTTGAATAGTCGAATTTACTTCATCGAAGGTTTGAATTTCACTTGCCTATCATGTATTTGGGGAATTGAAGCCGGTCTGATTTGCAGGCATATTTTACGATTTGTAAATCAAGTGGGATGTAATTAAATAGAACATGGAAATATTCTGATGAATGAGATTATATTACGAAATTATTATGGTTTACTATTCAAAGGCTTTCTTCTGTAACCTAACTGAGTATAGGTATAATCTTATAGAGAAAAACTGAAATTCATAGATGTAAAGTCTTAATTGCAATTAAGGATCGATGTCACAGTGTGCAATTTACAATGCTACAAGTCCATTACTGTTATCCCGAAGATCGGCCCTTACTAGATTGTAGATGCAGAAATTCTTGTTTTTTTTTTTACAAAGTGTTATACTTTGGTTTGCATAGTTTCACAGACTTGACGGAATATTACTCATTGACGGCGTAAAAGAGATGGACAATTTAGATCTTTTTTTTTTTGTCGGGAGCCTTCTACTTTCTAGAAAAATCTTGTTACAATGCTGAATACCGATAATGATCTGAATTCTACACTTGATGAAGAGACAAAGAAGTTACATCTGTAGTTAATTTTTGGTAATGGTTGAAAAAGTTTCAAATATTCTCACCGCCTCATTGAACCGTTATAATTGTTTATGGTCGCCATGCACTGAGCTTCTAATGTGAATTGGATATGTCTTATTTGTATTGTTTAAGGTCAGTATAATGTTTCCTTTATCTTAAAATTGCAATGTATTACACCGAGTATTGTAGAAATAATCGTCTAATATATAAAGAGAATAGATAGATGGAATTTATTTATGTCAGTCTCTGCAATTACAGTTCTATGTACATATAAACATCATTCGTCTTAACTACAACATATATACATATATATTTCACAGTGCTACATAACATAGACAGGCAATTCTCTATTCATGTGTTTCCAAGTAGATGAAGGGTATTGCACGCAAAACTCACCAAGGTAAAAGTTGTACATCAGAAAGTGCTCAGGGGGATTGTTTTATCAGCTATTGATTAAAGCAACAACTTATGCTGCCAGCGCCAACAAAACAGAGCAGAAAATCAGATAACCGAAAAATATATGGTTGTAAGAGAGAGCGAGTTTATTGGCACAAGGAAAGAAATAACCACGTACTGTCACATGCAGGATGTTTGGTCTTATTATCTCAAAGGACGTTTTAAAGGTCACTTTGTTCATTTGGACTTTGACACACGCACTATAACAACAAGTGGGGAGAAAATAGAAGGAAGGATGAGAATACAGAAATAGTAAAAGAAGAACTAGAGGACAAGAAATATTGACACGCTCACAAACTTTATATTGTAGCGGTACTCATAACTGGCTCATTCATTTGTTAGTGTATACATGGAGAAGTAAGGAGGAGGCTAAACTAAAAGAAAATGCGAGCGAGGTTGTGAAAACTTGTAGTGTGTCAGTCAACTGGTGGTAGGGTTTATTTTACCGGTGAACGTTATTTTACTTTTGTAGTGAATGTACCATTTTACGGAAAATGTGAATATCTGCAGCTAGAATTGTGAAATTTATAGTTTTAGTTTTTTATTTATCATTGTTTGAATATAGAATAGATGCCTCCAGAAATGGGTCCCCGGGTTCTTTGTTCCGATGACCTTGTCTCTGGTAGTTTTGTGCGATTCCATTTTGCTTGCGTTGAGATACCTATAATTTTATCATATGTTGTTGTGGGTTTTGATGCTGTGGGTGTATTAAAATTAAGTGTATTCATCGCTTCTTCCCTCTCCACACATCAGGAAAATCTTAAACGGCTAACGTTCCGGTACAGGAGTTTACAAGAAGTTAAAGAGAAAACATTTTGCTTAAGTGTACTTGTGCGTATTAATTTGGTGACCATGCGAGGTCATTTACGGTCACGATTCCCTTAAGATACATAGCGAGAATAAAAATACAAGAGAAAATGTTTGTTATATCGTATGACCGAGAAGGTCAAGGTCCCCGAGATATCCCTTCTTTGTCTTTATTTAAATCCAAAATGTAGAAAGTGAAATTTCATGGCAGAGAAGGCCAGTGACAGTATATGCTATGCAACGACTCTTTTACGTTGGAGGAGTTCGAATCATGTCAGAAGTTTCGATTCCTCCTTTTGCCGATTCCAAAAACCCACATACCTGTTTCATGGGTATTCTACTTTAGAACAAAAATAAAGAAAAATATAGCTGCTTATGTTTTGCATAAAAATCGCAAAGACATTTTCGATTTTCAAAAATGACTCAAGTTACACTAGATTGTTCCACAGATTATATTTTGGCGGTTTAAGTAAAATAGGAAGGATTTTCAACTAAATTTGTAAAAAATCACACTATTCTAAAAGTTTCAATATTAATGAGACGCGCTTTAATGCTTGAAGTAGAAAGTGATGTTTGAAACACAGAAATTAAATAAAATATAAAATAAAGCATGAATAGTTCAACAACTTGCTAAATAACATAACAATAGCTAAGACAATTTCACTTTAACTACTGCCAGTATTTAACCGTTACCTTAGATTACATTTTGCCGCCATTGAGAATGGAGTTTTTAATTTAATTAAAAATTTTATGCACCAAGGAAACTGAACCTTTTGTTACAGCTTATGCAAATTAGAACAACAATCAAAAGTAGCTTTAGTAGCTTTAAAGTAGCTTCAATAAGAATAACAGTCATGACGCCTTATAACTGTGTTTTTATAATGGAATAACACAGTACTCAGGGGTCATAATTGTGACAATTAGTCGTCATAAATGTATTAATTATCATGCTTAGTTATGGAGTTATTCCATAGAATGGGAGTAACTTATGTTTCACCGAAGTTTTACCCTGCTCTATTGTCCCATAACTTGCTATTTAATTACATAAACTACTCATTATTCACTTAGATATATATCTCCTAAAAATACCAATCATTAGATATTAAGAAAAAGAAAATTTATTACTTTCTTATTCAGTTTTGTGTAATAATTTATATACTTTTGTGATGTGTTGAGTTAATTATAGATGAAAACTTCATTCTGTGTTTCTGCTGGCACTTTATTCAATATGGCCTCCCGATTATACGGAAGCCATCTGTTACATGTAAAACATTTATTATAATAACTACCTCAAGGGTATTGGAAACGTGGAAGCATTAAATAAACTTTGTCTTGATTTTGGCTGGATTTTATTCACAACGCTTTTCCGCATTAATATACACAATACAAAGAGACATGACGCCCCTAATTAAAATACAAAACTCCGCCAAACACCAGCCAAAAAAAAAAGAGCAAACTTAAAATAATAGAATAGAAACCAGATGGACAGTAATACCCTAAACCATCTATAAACAGAATTCAATGGGAAATATCCCGTCCATCATGCTGATTTCAAGACCCCGTCTTTAAGCGCCAAGCTCACTTTTACGAACCGCAATAGATCGATCAAAATAGCAATTAATAGCATCTGATTTCCACAAACCGTGAGTCATAATCAGACATTAGTATGTTAGAACATTTGTCCCCTTCCTGTAACCCCCCTGACCTGAAACTATGACCAGAAAACCGGGAGATGTCATATCCACACTGTTGCAGGAATTTACGTAGAAAACTTACAAATGAAAAATGAGTCAGAGTTAACACTCGTCCTTTAAATGGAACCTCAAAGGCTGGAGAATTATCTGGAGCAGGTATTAGCTGAAACATATTTTTCAAGGCCGTAACTGGGCAAAGGGGTGACTGGGGTATTTCAGAAAGAGGAATTTGGTGAGTTGCCTGATGAAATTGATCAGTCTTGGACCATTTAATGCTAACTAAGTATCCAAATGACGTTTTAAAAAAGGAACCGCGAGACAGATGTTTATCTTAACAAAACGCTTGAGCACTCGGTGGCACCACATTTGATTATCTAAAAAAAACCCGAAAAATGCCACTAAAAATGATGCCCATAGAGTGACATGTAGTTTACTGGTAAGATCTAAACAAGAGTAAATATGCCGAAGTATGTTGATAGTAATTGGTAATTTATGACTCTCACACGCTGACAATGTTTTTCTTAACCCTCGTAACAACAGTTGCACTTGAAAGTCCTTGGAGACTCTAAATTGATATCCTAGTTGGCAGTGGTAAAAGCGAACTCCATCCATGTAATTTTTCAATGCCTGAAATGTTTGCACGGATCGTGCCAAAAACATTAATTAACGTTGTAAATTATCACTAGATACAGGAACTGGAGTAAAATTACATAAGAGTGCGAACACCAAAAATGCCTTTATCTGACAATATCTGTTTTTGTTGGTTCCCAGGGCATACGCATCCCCTTTGACTTGGTAAATCTGGCGATCCAAGGACTTCACCACAGCCTGGTTTAGCTCTAAACAAAGAAAAAACCATTAGGCCTGTGACACTAACTACATAACATTAGGCCTGTGACACTAATCACATAACCTGCTGAAAATTCCCGGAAAATATTTCTTTTGCTTGGTATGTAAACACATTGTACTTCAAACGAATAGATAGATAGCCAGTAAAACAGTTCCCTTAAACAAGCCTGCATCATGATATCTCTGGATTTGCCGGTGTTTACCGCTATGACCGTACAATGATTATCGCAGTACGCCTTTGTTTTCTTGCCACTCCAGTGACCACCGAACACCTTAACTGCTGCTATTATACGTGAATACGTGAATACTTGTGTTCTTCTTTTAATGTAATGCTGAAATAACTTTTCTCGCAATAGTTGACCGCCGCAATACCCGTATTACTAGCATCACTAGCAAATATTCCCCCGGGAACCGACCATTCAAGTTCCCGCATAATAGAAACCCCATTAAAGTCATGCATAAAATAGTAGAAGAATTTACCATCTGCTTTGAACTCTTCCGTCAGTTTTACCGAATAGTCTTGCTGTTTGTCTGATACACTGCGCAGCAAATTAAGCATCCTGTTAATAAATATTTTGCCCCCACGTATGCATGCCGAAATGTGCACCAATTTTCCAACCAAACTTTGTAACTGCCGTTTGGTGCAAAATGCAAATTCAAGCCACTCCTTTAGTAGCCGGCGACACACCTGCAGCTTTTCAGGTGGGATTGTTAGCGTAAGCTCATAGGAATCAAAGTGTATTCCTAGGAAAACCATTCGCGTGTTAGGAAAACAAGCCTTCTGCTTATTCTCAGCCAAACCAAGATTTTGAAACAACTGCCTTAACATTTGAAACGCCATAAGTGCCTTGCGGGGCACCTCAACATCACCATAATCATCGAGATAAGTACAAATCTCATACCCTTGACGACCCATTATATACTTAACACACAACGACGTGCGCTGAGACATCATACATTTCATATGGTCCATTCTACAGTCTTTTTTCATTTGGGAGATCTCCGGAAGTTGAATAATATTGCAGCCACAGAAAAGACATACGAACCAGGCGGATTGCGGACAGGTGGGGGTTTTCGTTAGTCTTACTTGAAGTTCCGGCTGTAGAAAGCTCCGGTGTTGGACTTTGTTGCAAAATGGAGTCCACTCGGCTGTTCAAAGGTTCCATTTGTCTGAGGTCATCTAGAGTCATGTCCTCCTGTGGCATTTGTACCGCTTCGATGGGAGTATGGTCTGGCGTGGTATTCAGACGTTTCTCAAAGGTTGTAATTCTTGCTTCCAGGGACTCCACAATGGACGTTAACCTGTCAATCTTGGACGCTTTCGGTTTCTTAGGTGGCTTATCTACTGCAGTAGTAGGGCGTTTTTTCGGTGCCATCTTATCTTTGATAAGTCCAAATAGCCAAACAGATCGCAGTTAATTAAACAGCCATTAATTAAGCTGGAATCAACCGCCTAACGAGCACGCAGTCATTACACAGCAGGCGAAATTCCCGCACAGTTCTCAGAAATTGCTAGAGCATCAACTAATAATGTTCGTACTAGCCACGCTTTATAAATCCGAGTAACTCTGAATCCTGATTTTTAATCCGTAAGCCTTCTAACCAACGGCTATATACACGCAGCAATTCAGATTATAACATTTTAACTATCTCCGTCTTAACACTGGCGCGCTACACGAAAAGTGAGTTCTCATTCAGGAGAAAGCCTGTAGATCAACACAATGCGCCACTTACATTATTTATCAGATGAACGTTCCCGAATTACAAACAAGGACTGCCCCTTGCTGTAATTAGGGGATTTTATTTACCAACAAAATCCTTATAATTAGACTGTTAGACATCACTCTTGTGTAACTGCATGCAGAGTCTGTATGATACAGACAACACTATGAAACTTTGAAATTAATAGGTAGATTATTATTTGACGTCATTAATGTTGTGCTCGAGATTTCGTAAAATTGTGAATTTTGCTGCTTCCTCGTGATATTATGATTTTTTAATTTAAAATTTCATTTGATAAAGAAGAATCTGAAGAGAAAAATGTAAAAATCAGTTGGAGCTGGAGAAAATTTTCGGACATAAAAATATTTACATGGTGTCCAAGCGGAAGATACTTATATGATCGCCCGTTTGATTTACAAATTTCTAGTAAAAAAAGATGAGTTGAAAAAACGTTCCACAAACATTAATAAAAAACAATAAAGGATAAAGTTTAACAATTTAACAAAAAAGTTTTAGCTAATTTGTATAGCGCCCTGTGTTTTCTGATTGATGTGACAGCGACTGTATTGCACAACTGATCCTATAAAAAGGATAAGCAAGTAAAGGCAAATCATAAATAACCAAAATATACCAATATATATAAAAAAAATATTATACAAGTAACTTTGTAAAAGTGATGCGTATATTCTCATTTAAGTTGCCATTCATCAAAAGGTGTTTAGTGTTCCATGGAAGTAGATATAGTTGGGAATCTTGCATCAGACAAAGTATCTCTGTCTCAAAATGAAGATAGTATGGAAATGGGAGCTAGAATTGCAAAATTCCAAAGCTGGACTTTGAGCTAAGACCTGGAGTGACTGACAATGCAAAAAGTGTCATGACGGAAATGAAACAGCCTTGAAAAAAGGTGAATACTCGGTGTCTCAGGTAAGTAACAACAGGGATTCAAACATATTCAATATTTAAAGTACATAGTGATAAACTCCTCTGTTTAATATCAAACAAATTTGATATTCTTTCTCCGACTACCATTAAGCAACTCTGTATGAGTACAAACATAGCTGAGGAAATCGAACAGTCTCAAACTATGCCGTATGACATTTATGAAAGATCAGACAAAAAAAAAGAAAAGAAAAAGACTAGAAAAAAGTAATAGTATTGATTACATAAACAAATTTCTGAAACCAACACGATCAAATGTATCATTTGTAAACCCTGATGCTGATAAATCAGACACTGGTGTTATCACTGAAAATTGGGATACAACTGATATCAAACACATGATTAAAAAAAAGCATCAATAGACGAGGAAGAAAACAGTGAAATCCAACAGGAAAGAAGAAAACAAGAGGAAAAACAAGAAAATGAAGTTCATTCCCATGAAACAACAACAGTAAGAGATGAAAAGAAAGACTTTTGTCAAAAATGATTAAGATCAAAACAGTGAAAAAATCATCAGAACATGCTGATATTATTGCACCAGAAGAAACTAACACAGTATGGCAACTTGCAAACCTCAAAAATCCTTATTGAACAAAATAAATAAGCAGCAATATCAACAAAAAATTAATAATAACTTGATTAACAAAGAAAAGAATGCAGGATTGAAAACGTTGAAGACAACAGGCAAAGACTGGCTAATTTATTTGTAACAAGATTTCACCTATCAGTTCCTAGACAAGACCATAAAAATATCTCAAGAAAATGTTGAAATCAGTAACTGATAAAATAAACCTCTCAACCCTAGGATAGTCTTTGATGTATAGTTATGACCTACCTTTGTGAGTGATTAAGTGGTTCCAAACTTTGGCCGTTTCATGACCGCCATATGTATGTTTTCGTTTCAGCTTCCTATATTATGCTGTATACGCAAAATGTGAACAAAGCATTAAACGCTTTCAAATGGAACTTTTGCAACAAGTGAAACATTCAAGGGATTGAATAATTGGCCATGGAAAATGCGAAGTGAGAGTGTTCTCCTAAGCTTTAGTATTTCTGAGAGATGATCCACAACCGGTTGTGAACCAGCCTCCGATGCATAGCAATAATTCCAAAAAAGGTGAAAATTACACTTCACATATTATCTGTTGTTGTTGTGTTTGGAGTTTGTAGTCCCAAACCAACCCTACACCATATCCATACACCAGTGCAATCCGGAATTGATGTCAGTACGATGAAGCAAACGTATAGAAACCTAATTAATTCATGACTCGCATCAATATGGTACAGACAGGTAAATCGAGTGATAGAAATCAGTACACTTTTTAGAATTGATAAATCGAAAGCCATTGTTTGATTGCAATATCTGTTGGCATTCATATAACTTTAAACGAACTCTTGAGAAAAATTCCAACGTATAATATTCAGACTGACAACAAACCAAGTAGCGAATACGCGAATTATGACTGTAATTATCAAAGCCAGCTGTAAAAATTTCAAGTTCCCACATTTCCTGAGATATTATTTTATAAAAACGAGAAAGCTGAGTTTCATAAAATGTTGCTTTAAAGAAACTCTTAATAATTATAAAGAAAAGATAGCAAAACGAAGAGTGTAGTATTTTCGAACCCGAATGACACCCCGCCTACCTTTAAGCTTGTTTTCCACCTTGGAGGAGAAAGCAAAATTCTGGTTCAATCATTTTCAAAACAAGTTAAACATTTTTCAAATTTAGGTACCTGTTCATGGGAAGATTATTTTTTACAAAAATAACGAACAATTACAGGGAAGATATGCATAAGCCATACCGCTGGGTCCCAAACAGCAAAGTCGTTCATTATGAGCTAAAAAAATGATGCACAAATATTATTGAAATGAGTAGTGTAATAAAGAAATACATTATTCTACATGTGCAGAATGTTATATTTTATCATCAATCTAGGTGCACTACGACCCTCTGGCTTCTGGCAAAATAACACGTTGTTGTTGTTTTATAGGACGGTAAGATGCTTAATTGTACACTTAATAAAAGTAGTATACTCAATTTTTAAAATGCTGAAGGTCTAAAAATCTTTCAGATTGATTTTATGTCGCTAGTGTATCAAATTGATAACAAATCGATACTTTAGTAGCAATGTCCCTAAGGTGAAGAGGTCCTTAAGGTCTAGAAAATTTTACATGAAGTATGCTTCATAATGAAATTAACACAATAACATTAACACGAAGAGACTAATAAACCAGACCTTTTTCGCTTTTGCATAGAGAAAATTACACATGGTGCCACAAAAACAGAATTCTGAATATTTAAAATTTCAGAATTATTTAACAATCTTTGTTAAAAGTCATGATAAGTTGCCAGTTGTCTCAACAACACGTAACACAGCTTCATGTTGTATCCAGTGATCTTCTTATGCCGAAAAGCGTCGATTTGAGGTCCCGGACTGACCCCGGCAAAATCGCAACATTAAATACAATTTTAATGGTTGTGATTTACCAAGAACATAGAATAAAGTTTACACAACATCTTTAACATCTCTTGGATAAAACACTGCTTATATGTGAGGTTACTTTTCCTGGTCGAACCAATTTTCCTACGCTTACTTAACTTCTTTGATGACATGTTAAAAAAATTGGGATAAATCAATGATATAAAAAATTCAGAAAATTTTACAATATCTCAATTTTTCCAATGTACATTTCCGCATTCAACGAAAGCCTAAAGTTGATGTAATGTCAAATTGTTTAAATCAAAATAACGCCATAAAATTATTATTGCGTCATATTCTTACATTAGTTTGAGAAAATGGACGAGTCACCGTTCGCATAAAGGAACGTTTATTTTCTACGGGTAAAGAAAGGGAGCAGATAAGGAAATTCGGACTTGCAAGTTGAATGAAGCAAGTATAAAATTCGCATTTAGAAATACATTTTAACCTTTTTGAAAATAAAGCTAAACAAGTAAATAAAAAGAAGTAATAAATAAATAAGTAAATTAATAATAATAATAATAATAATAATAATAATAATAATAATTATAATGATAATCGCTCAGTTATAATGTGAATACAACTTAATAGCAAGTGTGAAGGTGAGCATTACCAAGACATGGGAGATAACCATCAATACTGAGATATTTGCTGCTCAGATTAGGGCCAAGACACAACACTAGCACACGCACCCAATATTTGTACTTACAGTGGAGCGATCCATATACTGCATTGACGACTGTGAGAGCCTTATATTAGGTATTCAAAGGCAAAATGTCAATGTTCGTTTATGCATATAAAAGGTTAACAAGGTTCCATAAAAAGAAAGAGAACCAATTAGAGCAGAGACAGTATGAATCTACCAATTTGGACGCCCTAACTCTAACCGTCTCGAGGAATTTAGGTGACAAGATTATGGACAAGAAAAGGAATCATACAGACAGACCTTATCGAATCGTACGTATTCAAATAATTATGGTCTTGCAAGTTCGTACTGTAAGTGCATCAGGCATCGGGTTCGTATCAATACTTACCGCCAGTGTAGTTTAGCTATTATTCCCCCGTCCCCGAGATTACATGTAGTAAATTGAATTTATTTCAACCCTTTTTCTGCATTCTCTTTCTGGAACCACTAGACAAAAATGGAATGATTAAGCCTTTCAATTTTGCATAAAATTCAATTTTTAAACGATACTAAAATACATTTTATTGCTGTAATCAATTTGGTTAAAAATCAAAATACATTAATATGTAGCAATAAACAGTATAAAAATTGTTTAACATTTATTGTAATATTTTATTCATTTCTCAAAGGAATATATTTGTAAAAAGTTATAATTTTAAGTTTTTCTCTTTAGAAAGGAGTAACAGCTGCCATTGTAGTTGATGTAGGAAAATTTGACGTCGATTCTAGTCGTTCAGAATATGTGATGTGCAAACGTGTTATTGCACTAGTAATGGGGATTTTACTGTACCAACTAGTTGCTTAAAAGTCACATTTCTTCATGATGATTCATATTATTCAGGTGAATATAGCAATAGTAGGACAGGATTACCAAGCCCAGTATCTACTTATATAAATGCTAGATAACACGTTGATTCTCGTCACACGAAGGAATTATTATGTGTGCATTTACGTCAAACGAATTGCAATGTGAAACTCAGAACCTCATCTTAAAGCGCTGCACCAGTATGGGAGGGCAAACATTCCTACAGTGACCCATTTGGAGATAAACAGTCAAGGATTTCTAACTAAATCTCTAAATATTTTAGCAAGTAAAATAGTCACAAACATCATCTATGAAGAATATATCACACATTTTTTGCCAGATAAAATGGTAGGTCTTTTTCAGTTAATGAACCATGTTGATTTGTCTAAAAACACATGTTATTGGATAACAGGCACGTTGTGTTGTAGAAAAGGTATTTCAAATTTTCGGCAAGGAACTATTCCATGCTATCGGGTTAAATGGTGACAGCTCCCGCATGTTTCTCATGTTCTGACTTTGGAACAGTTGCTATAAGCATTTAGCCATCTTTGAATACTGATGGGTCTTTACCTCACAAGTGATCAAATTTTTGTTTGTCTTTGTGATATTTGGCAATAAAGTATAGAGTGGATTAAGATCAATTATTTGAGAGCAAAGTCGAAAATTGAAAAAAATACAATTAGTTTGCAAAGAAGTCAATACTAGGGGAATATCAATTACTGCGCTGTACTGTACATGTCCTGTCTCTTGTTGTATTTAATTGTTTGTCTCTGTAAACAAGTTGTTCTGTAACGTCCTATCTCATTTATGTACGAGTCACAAAATCCCGGCAAAAGGCCTGCGTGCCAAGCTGTGAATAATACACAAGTTGTTGAAAGTATCATGAGCAATCAGGAACAAAACAAAATAAAACAGACAAAAAAAAATTACTGTGCAGCGAAGCAAAGAATAGGGTCTTGGTAATCATTTGAGAAATGGAGTAATTTCACATACTTTGGCAGACAAACCCTAAAATAAGGTAAATCCTATCACTTGGCAGCTTTAGCAGCTTTCGCACTAAATTCTTCTATAAAACATAGAAAAATTAATAGCAGCGGAATAATGAGGGCGTGGTGAAGGGAGGTTGAGGGAGGGATGAGGAAGAGTGAGGGAGGGGTGAGGGAGTGAAGGGGTGTGGGGGTGAGGGAGGTTGAGGGAGGGATGAGGAAGAGTGAGGGCGTGGTGAAGGGGTGAAGGGGTGTGGGGGTGAGGGAGGTTGAGGGAGGGATGAGGAAGAGTGAGGGAGGGGTGAAGGGGGTGAAGGGGTGTGGGGGTGAGGGAGGTTGAGGGAGGGATGAGGAAGGGTGAGGGAGGGGTGAAGGGGTGTGGGGGTGTGGGGGTGAGGGAGGTTGAGGGAGGGATGAGGAAGAGTGAGGGAGGGGTGAAGGGGTGAAGGGGTGTGGGGGTGAGGGAGGTTGAGGGAGGGATGAGGAAGAGTGAGGGAGGAGTGAAGGGGTGAAGGGGTGTGGGGGTGAGGGAGGTTGAGGGAGGGATGAGGAAGGGTGAGGGAGGGGTGAAGGGGTGTGGGGGTGTGGGGGTGAGGGAGGTTGAGGGAGGGATGAGGAAGAGTGAGGGAGGGGTGAAGGGGTGAAGGGGTGTGGGGGTGAGGGAGGTTGAGGGAGGGATGAGGAAGGGTGAGGGAGGGGTGAAGGGGTGTGGGGGTGTGGGGGTGAGGGAGGTTGAGGGAGGGATGAGGAAGAGTGAGGGAGGGGTGAAGGGGTGAAGGGGTGTGGGGGTGAGGGAGGTTGAGGGAGGGATGAGGAAGAGTGAGGGAGGGGTGAAGGGGTGAAGGGGTGTGGGGGTGAGGGAGGTTGAGGGAGGGATGAGGAAGGGTGAGGGAGGGGTGAAGGGGTGTGGGGGTGTGGGGGTGAGGGAGGTTGAGGGAGGGATGAGGAAGAGTGAGGGAGGGGTGAAGGGGTGAAGGGGTGTGGGGGTGAGGGAGGTTGAGGGAGGGATGAGGAAGGGTGAGGGAGGGGTGAAGGGGTGTGGGGGTGTGGGGGTGAGGGAGGTTGAGGGAGGGATGAGGAAGGGTGAGGGAGGGGTGAAGGGGTGTGGGGGTGTGGGGGTGAGGGAGGTTGAGGGAGGGATGAGGAAGAGTGAGGGAGGGGTGAAGGGGTGAAGGGGTGTGGGGGTGAGGGAGGTTGAGGGAGGGATGAGGAAGAGTGAGGGAGGGGTGAAGGGGGTGAAGGGGTGTGGGGGTGAGGGAGGTTGAGGGAGGGGTGAGGGAGTGAGGAAGGGGTGAAGGGGTGTGGGGGTGAGGGAGGTTGAGGGAGGGATGAGGAAGAGTGAGGGAGGGGTGAGGGAGTGAGGAAGGGGTGAAGGGGTGAAGGGTGAGGGAGGTTGAGGGAGGGATGAGGAAGAGTGAGGGAGGGGTGAGGGAGTGAGGAAGGGGTGAAGGGGTGTGGGGGTGAGGGAGGTTGAGGGAGGGATGAGGAAGAGTGAGGGAGGGGTGAGGGAGTGAGGAAGGGGTGAAGGGGTGTGGGGGTGAGGGAGGTTGAGGGAGGGATGAGGAAGAGTGAGGGAGGGGTGAGGGAGTGAGGAAGGGGTGAAGGGGTGTGGGGGTGAGCGAGGTTGAGGGAGGGATGAGGAAGAGTGAGGGAGGGGTGAGGGAGTGAGGAAGGTGTGAGCAGTGAGCGGTGAGGGGTTAAGGAGATGTGATTGAGCAAAGAAGGGGTGAGGTAAGGGTGAGAGGTGAAGCAGGAGTGAGAGGAGTGAAAATTTGAATTTCATGTTTTATGTGCATTTAATGGGTCCTATATGCCTATTTACTTCCGTTATATATATTTTAATATAATAAAAGAGTCAATATAACTTACCTTTTTAACCCTTTATAACGAATTATACTACTTTGCAATAGAACGATATTCGATTTATTTTGAATTTATAAACATTGCAAATACTGAAAGAAAATATCCAATAGAAATACTGAAAGAAAATATTCATGTCACCAAATCACATTCATATTGGCCTTTAATTTATTTTTAGCAATTCTCATTCAGTGTTTTTTGTTATATCAACATCAAGGATATGATTCTTCAACGATTGAAATGCAAGAAAAGACATACAAATCAGTACAGATATACAAGTGAGCAATGCAAGGCATCAATAGTGTCATAGGAATCTTTTAACACTTAGATTTTTTCCAGTTTGATTCATCAATTGAAGAAGTCGGAGTACAATATAATAATAATATCTTATAATATCATTTGTTATGATGAATGTCAGACAAAATCGGATGCCGATCATTAAATATAAGATCTGAACCTCCTAAGTTACACATGCGAACTGACACACGTCCGAGAAAATGAAAAGGGCACATTAGAGTCGAACTAGGACTCTATTTTCTGGGGTATGTGCTTTTAGTTTATTTTGTTTTGATATGTTATGTCATGTCAAGTATATTATATGTGTGACATGATTATCAAAACTTAATAACAGAAAGTTTTAAATAGATAGCCAAAGTACTCAATTGGCAATAATTTTGAATTTCCTTTGAATTATAATTAATACCAATAACATATTCAATAAAAATAGATACACTAAAAAATTTCAAACCATGTGGGCCAATCACTCTTTAAAACCTTAAATTCTATGCCACAGACAAAAAATGCAACAGCTATACTAGAGAAAAATGTACAAATTACAATAAAACTTAAAATGAAATCTTTACTGTCTGTCTTTAGCAAATCTGATCCTGTGAATAAAAACGTTTTGGAAATGTGAGATATTGCTAAATATGCCCAAAAACATTCTTCTTACCTTTCTTTCAACATCCGACATCTTTAAAATGTTTGCAAATCTTTAAGAATTCCAAACTTCGCTTTGAATTTCACAATAAAATAATAAATTAAAATACAAAAAGAACCGTTTTACAAGCACGTAGTCTTGTTTACCACGCATAAACGGCACAAAATATTTTCTAGCGATGTTCCTAAGTGCTCAAGGCCGATGAAGAAGGCCGATGGCGTTGTGCGCATCACTGAAGAATTGGACGATTGATAATATGGTAGAGAATCGTCAATTGAAGCTCCTGTTGTTATATCACAGAAAAACAACTGTAATAAAGTTAGGGGGTTGATATGTATTTTTGTATATTGCTAAACTTAACTGCATACCGAAACGTTTACTCATTACATTTCTCGACCTACCACGTCGTACCAATCGAACTGCACTTCACTCTTCACCAAAGCTCCAAAGACAAGGACAGAGAACTAACTGACAGACAACGATATTCCTTCCCCGTCCTGCTCCGTTTCTAACATAAACCATAGAAACATTGATTATTTTTGAAAAAAAATGTCGGAAAAGGACGTCAAAATGACGTCGGTTTCACGTCCTATACAGCGCGACCAAACCCCACATTTTTACGACGTTTCAAAAGCTTAACTTTGGTTGCACTGACGTCGTGACCGAATTACAGCCATTTAAAAAAACACGTTTGCTGGGCTTCTAATAAATTGTTTCTTCATTTTCTTCTTAAATTTAATTTATTTTTCCGTGTCCTTTAAAATAACCAGCAAGACCACATAAAATCCGAAACAAACATATGTTAAATTTATATAAATGATAACTGTACTTCTTTTTACTGTATGTTATAAGAGTTCTTACTGTATTTGTTTTGTCTTGCTCAAGATGATTGTAATAAAGTATCTATACCGTGACGCATAATTTTCATTCCCCAAAGTTAATTAAATTCATAGGGTGTGTCAAGGTGTTTCCATAAGATTCCTTCTTCTCTCATAAGCATGTCATATGAACTAGTTAGACGGTTAGGACTAAAACGACCAAATTTACCAGATACATAGAGTAACAAGGCTTGTTGGTTCAGCTATACATTTTAGTAATTCGTTTACATTTTATATGGAAAAATGGACATTGAAATGTTGGTACTGAAGCCCATATCTAAGGCACACGCTATAAAGGCTAAAATGAATGACTCAGTCTATTGCCAGTTCAACCATCTGTAATGGGTGATCAACTACCGCGCTCCCTAACTGGAAGAAAAGTATTGGCTAATCAGTATTGTGAGTAGTATGGTATCTGGCAATTGTTAGGAAGACCAAGAACTCAAAAAGACTGCCATAAAAAGATATCAAATGACGCTAAAATGTCAGTAAAAGATATATTCCAAAGTGATGTTAATAAGCATGTCACTGTGCTAATTTCTCTATAATTATGTTAGAATTTTTTAATTCGAATTATCTGACGTTGTAAAGGGCAATGTCTGCTTCGTGTTAGATGCGGATGGCGGCCGTTTTTCAGAACCTAATACAGCTAAAATCAGAAAAATCTATGAATCAGAAAAGGTCTGGTGGGTATTAAAATACTTACCTAATGCCATTTTAAAATACTTGCAATACTTACAATAGTCTGGTAGTTATTACATTAGTTACTTAAGACGTGTGTGTTACATTACTTGCAATACTTACTTATGGTTTGCTTCATATTACATGATTACAATATTTAGGCATAGCTTGATTTGCGTAACATTACTTACCTATGCTCTTGTGCGTACTGTAATACGTGTAATATTTATGCATGATCTTGTGTGTATTAAATGCCTGAAATACTTACTAGTGGCTTGGCGAGAAATACAACATTTACAGCATTTATCTGTAGCCTGTAAAATTTTAATACACATAATCCTACAGTTTTCCATGGAGGACAAATTTTGTGTATGTTTCTCATAGGTGCTGTCTGTGTATGTGGAGTGGAGATTGGGAGAGCTATTATTTCATTTGCACAAATTACTTAAATTTGGCACAAATTTAGTCAAGGGCATGGAAAATAAATTACTTTGTCACTTAGATATTACTTAGCAACTTTTCACATGGATGTGACATAATAATCTCACTTTTAAAAATTTATACATATGTCTAAGCTTTAAGGATAATGATTTTACATTCTGTACCTCGGTATTCGAAGCGCAATCGGTCTAGTTACAATATTTGTTTAAACATCTGGCCTTGCGTGGCATATGTTGGGGAATACCATGAATAGCTTGGCCTCCTTGTGTACACAGAAGTAGACACTGCATGGTATAAATAAATACATTTCGAGTACACAGGTTAAGCAGCCATGATTCAAGGTCCAATAAGCTAACACATCAAGTATACCTTATTGATTTACCAATTATGTACTAACGCACGAGGTACGTAAGTATATATGAGCTAATGAAACAAACGATGGCAACACCTAGTAAATGGAGTCGGTAACTATTAGCAAGTCTCCAAGCTTATTTATCATTTTGCAGTCGTGACACTTTTTGATATAATGCTCATCATGCTAAAATCAACTAACAGTGTAATAGATTTAATATGTCTGTGGGATCTGAAAACATATGGATATGCAATCATTTATTTAACATAACAATGGTATAATGTAGCATGAAATATCATTTTATACTATGACTAGTTGAGGTAGACGGACGTTAGAGCCCATTATCTTTGAGGCATTTCAAAACGATATAGATATGAAGTCATTTATTTAACATAAAAATGTAAATAGTAAATAATCTATTATATCTCTCTACTTTTCATTTAATTCGACAATCTCATTATCATATACTAGCAAGCAAATATTATGGTGTGGTAGTTTTCCGGTAAGTTTCTATGACTTTGGGAGAGGCTTGCGTGTACTGTGCATTTTGGGCTCTATCTTACGAAAGTGCATGGTTGACATACTACACACCAGGTGGAATGCATAGAATTAACCATGATAGTATTTCGTTTCACCTAGTGAGTATACAATTACACTATACCACGTTGTACGTGAGTACATTATAGTTTGAATGACACTAGTTTCATATACTTGCATTTTAAGTTTTTACAAACTCAAAACTTATTTTGTACGCTCGTTTCTGACATCTTTTTCCAGAAAGATATTTTTACGCTACAGTGTTGAAATGGCTATTTCCTGAGCAACACCGAGAAACAAGTGTCATTCAAACCATAATTGACTCATGTACAGCGTGGTACTGTGTAATTGCATACTGACCAGGTGAATATTTTATTTTATTGGAAAATTCAAAGCGAAGTTTAAAAACAGCTTTGGAATTTGTAATGATTCGCAGACCTTCTGAAGATGTCGCACGTTGAACAAAACCACGCATCTTTAAGGTAAAAAGACTGTTTACAGGTATGTTAATATCTCACGCTTTCCAAAACTTTTTATCGACACAGCCAGATATGAAAAACAGAGTGAAAGACAGGGGTGTGTTTGGTAGTTAGAATATTACGAGAAAGGCTATTGGGTGATTTTGAACCAGGTGGCCAAGGAAAAACAGCAGTTTGGAGTTTTGAGTTTTAGTGTGTTGACACTGTTAACATGGGCTCCAATATCATTTTAAATAAAATTGACGTCAGAATTTCGGTGTCATTCTGTCGTGAGAAACCGATGTTGGTTTCATTTCATATGCAATCAAAATCCAACGTCGAATTGTCATCGGAACCTGCAATCATTCTGACGTTTATAATCCGACGCCCAATCCATTTCATGTACAACCAAAACCTGACGTCGGATTGAAGTCGGAATCCGACGCCATTCTGACGTTGAAAACCCGACGTCGATTCCATTTCACACACACCGAAAAGCGGGTAACGACTTAGACCCGACGTCATTCTGACGCCTTAATGTTTGCTGGGTAGCGACAATGACGGTATGTTTCTATTACCTTTGGTAGAGGTTTTGGTGTACTCTGCATTTTCGGCTCTTTCTTCCATCTACAGCAATTAGTGAGAATAACAGTAAATTTCTATGACTTTGGGAGTGTTTTGGGTGAACTGTGATGTTGGGATGTGATGTTGATCACCGTTGACATCAACTAGACTGTGTTTCATAGCAGTGCAGAATACAATACACCTGCACAAGGTCTAAAACGATAATGCATGCGAGTGTAAGTACCTCTCATTATGTACTTGAGACATATAAAGACGTTGTACTTATGCGAACTATAATACATGCAGCAATAGGTGTTGGTAATGATAAAACTTGTACTTACTTTATTCAAAGGCTTACTTAATATACATGTTAAAAGAAGTGCATGTATTGAAAACAATGTGCTGGTGTATGGACTTGTCTTGAACAATGTTGTTTAGAATGTTCAGAATATAGATAAAACAGCTTTGACTTACAATCAACATACGAAAATTAAGTAAGAATATAAAATATGTCTGTTGACTGGGATACGGATTTATCGATACCTGAAAAGTACGACGCGCCAGAGTGGGTAAAAAACCGTCCTCATGTCCCAACACATAGAATCAAGGTAAGTGAAGTTTTGATTAATGTAGATTTAACGGGTAAAACACTTACCGAAAGAGAGAGAGAGAAAGAGAGACAAAGAGAGGGATATATATATATCGCGGTCTGATTCCTGGTTTCACGAGCCTGAAAAGAGAGTGCGAGTAGGACACAATGCTAAACGCGGGTTTTAAGATCAGTCGAAATGTGATTATTTTTTCTTGATCTTTTAGTTCAACTATATTGTCGCATAAATTGCTATTTTTGCACTCCTCTGTGATGACTTTCAGTAGTGGGTAGCTTGGCGTTTTTGATACTGGCCGAGCCATGAGCACAGCTGTGCCGACCCACCAAGCGTATCTACCAGTTTATTGAAAATATCAGAGAACATTCATTATATAGCTTCAATGTTCATGTTGTTTGACTGGTACATTTCTGAGCCGATTTCGACAATGCATTAGAATCTGCAAGTAATGCTCAATGGTTAACCGCAATAGGTCAACACTGGCGTCTCAGCTGCAACTAGTCAAGGTTTTCCTTTGCCAAGAAGAACTTTGGGCAAAAGCATCGTTGTATTTCCTCGTTGTTTTTTCTGCTACAGTTAGCGCACCTGCCTACACTAGTACAGAGGTGGAACCTTCCCGGTATCCCTCAGGGCTATAAGGTATACATCAAGCGAGACGATCTAACCGGAAGCGCGCTATCAGGCAGCAAGGTATCAGTATCGTGTTACAGTTAGGTGAAGCGGTTAGATTGTTTGCAAGGTCATTCAGTTTCGTGATCAAATACCAAAATATCGAAATATAACTGTAATATTTACTAACATTGACATGCTCACTATGGTATTTTATCAAAAGCTGGCTAAAACACTTATCCAATTAAAGCATTTTTAAATACTAATATATGATTTATAGAAATTTTTAAAAGTGTTCTTTTGATAGATAAGAAAATTGGAGTTTATATTAGCCGAAGCCGTAAAGCAAGGATGTAAACACGTGATCACTGTGGGAACAGGGACGTCCAATCACTGCAGGACTACCGCTGTAGCCGCTGCCCAAGTCGGACTTAAGTGTCATCTCATGCTGGCGTCCGATATAAAGGTAAGAAGTCACATATTGGTGTCTGTTACACAGCTAACTTGTAGAATGTCTATGTCTAAATTACAGTTAATAGTTTACACAGATGCATTTGATATACTGGTAATCTATACAGACGTTACATGTATCCATGCAACATTAAATATACCTGTGTCTAGTATACAGGTAACTCGTAACAGACGTTTAATATGCAGGCAACATTTGTTAAACCGGCGTCTAATGCACATGTAATACCATATCCGGTAATAGTTGGTAATTAATGAAGTGACTATTGATTTATTGATTCAGACTCGATTTAAATACCATAAGATACCATACAGTCCAAAACGTAGTCTTAATACATATTGTTGCAATGACGTTCGAACCAATTGAACCAATTGAAAATAGTATTACCATCTGTTTTTCTTTGTTTTCTATTGTGTGATTTGAGCATATACTGAAGTAAGTCGTCTTGTGTCCTAAATTATGATCGTGCATTAAGGGTTGTAGACATGCATTGAAATGCGCGTATCTATATTAAAATGTGTTCCGAGTATGAAAAATATTTGTATATTTGTTTTAAATGACATGTATTTAGAGAAAAATATATGCTTTGCTTTAAAATATGAGTTAGCATCATTTAGCATAGTAAATTGCATGGTACGTATATAATATGTAAAATTGAATAAAAACAGACAAATTTGATAGTTCTTTGATTCAATGAAAACTCTTTATCAGAAAGTAACGGAATCCAGCTGTGAAGGAAACATGTATCTTAACCAAATGTCTGGGACAAACATGTACTTTTTACCTATGGACTGGAAAAATCGCAGAGGCATTTGGCAACCGCAATTTGACCTCGCTAAGAGAATTGAGTACGTATGACACACCGCAGCTGTAACAGATAGTTTCTGTGTTCTTAGCTTTAAATTGTTTTTGCTGATGTAGAGATATCTTTCTTCCTTCTCATTAGGACAAGAAAATATACTAACAATCATGATAACGCAAATTTGGAATACTTGCACATATTAAATTATATCTTTATAACAATGTAATTTATGTCTACACCGATGTTAACCAATTCTTTCAATTTTTATAGTCTATTCTAATTACAAATGTATTCTTTAGAACTGCTCATTCTAAACAGGGCGGAAACAGGGGATAAGTCTTACATACTTCCGGTAGGCGGTTCGGACACGGCAGGACTATTCGGTTACGTGGAAGCTTACAGGGAGCTGATGGCACAGGGCATGCTCGACAACGTCACTGACATCGCTGTTGGCTGTGGTAGCGGTGGAACAATGGCTGGTATTGCTTTAGCCAATCATTTGGCGACTAACTCAAAATTAGGGTAAACACAAATGTTTCGGAACAATTTACATTTCTATTTGATATGCTAATGAAGTAGATCTTTCTTTTATTTGTCCTTAAATGAGTCAGTAATCCTGTAATTATTCTTAATTTAATGCATACCATTGTCCAACAACAGTAGTTTTATAGCCTATTTAATGTGGAAATGGCACTATCGTATGTTAAAAAAGTCAGCAATTTGCTATGTCAAAACTAAAATGTCCCCTTTATGCTGCACTAAACTGTGATTGTCGACACGATGTCGAAAATCTTATGCATTATTTCTAAACTGTTTCTGACAGCTCTGGTTTTGGTATTTTAACATCGCTCAAAAGATTTCAGATGGGAAACAATTCCCACAATCTATCATAATGACTAATGATAGGTCAATAGTTTAGAAATACTGGATAATCTCCAAGTGAATCTATCCAACCATCGCTTTGGACACACCATAGGTTTGACTGCACTCAATTTATGTGGAAAATGTGTTTCAATCTTAATGCATTTTGCTGTACAATTTGCACGCATACCAAGTCTCATTTCTAGGTTACACGCCATCTTGATACGTAATACCATAGATACATTTCACGAGCACTGCAATGCTGAACTTAAAAAGCTTGGAGTGAACATCCGCTCGGAAGACCTAGTGAACTGCGTGGACACTTACATAGGGCCAGGATACCGACAAACTACCCAGGAGGACTTAGGTGAGAAGTATATGTATCTTACCTACACTTAGACCTCTTGGCATTATAATATATCAAATTTATGTCTCAATTTCTCGTGCTTTAGAATTAAATGCAGAAAGACAATGAGAAATGGTTCTATTTACCTATTCGTTACTTTAGATCAACAATATTTTAAACTGTGAGAAGAATGTGCAATTAATGTGCAATATCGATAATTTATATATAAGCCTGCTATATTTGTTTTGGGCCTCGCCTTGTTATTTCTATCATCTTAGAAAAGTCTTTTGTGAAAACATGAGCATTGGAAAATAACGTGGATTATTTTGTATACTGCATTTAAAGCCTGAACCAAAAACTTACTTCATATGTTTGCATTATATTTTTGAACAACATACATTGTAGCGTTTATAAAAGAGGCAGGCAAAGCTACAGGAATAATGTTGGATCCTGTTTATACTGGTAAAGCCGCTAGAGGACTTGTACAAGAATTAAAGTTAAACCCACAAAACTTTAAGGGAAACAACATTTTATTTATACATACAGGTAAAAAATGTATGTAATTTATTTTAACAATCGTTGTTTATAGCAAATATGGTACTCAAGCCATATTAAAATCGTATTAATAATGATGATAACTTTCTTTTCTTCTGTAGTTTTATTATAAGTTAAAACAAAACATCATAAATGCTTTCCTCTTAGGAAGTAGTAGAACGAAACTTTATTTGCAGAGAGATGGATATATGTGAAACCGTAGATTTTTGAAAAGTTACACATTTTTACCTGACTCTTTTCTGAGTCATATCCAGCGATATTCAAATGTTTTATCAAGCTCCATACTGAGTCTGTTATGCGCCTCAAATTAATACTTAGCATTTCAAACCATTTAAAATTAATTATGGCGGTATATAATATATTGCCGTGTTCAAATATGCTCAGGTATAGTAAATATAACAAGTAAAATAACTGTAAAAATCAATCCACAATATTATGTTAGCAAACAAAAGCTTTTGTGTTTTTTATGGCCTCAGTGCTGCTACATTGAATTCCTATTATTATATCAAAACCTGTCTAAAGTTGTAACTATTTTGCATAACAAAAGTTTTGTTGCATTGCTAATGTTGTAAACCTTTCAGTGGTGGAGAAATCGTAACTGAGATTGTTGTTTATTTTAGGGGGTTTGTTTTGTGGCATGGATCACGAAGAACATCTGACGTCATTGCGGACAGATCCCCGTGGAGATCACTACATATGGAAGAGCGACGTTCCAAATAACACCAATTAATAGCCATTTAAAATTTAAAGGATTAACAGATATAATACAACAAAAGGCATAAAAATAAAACTATAGACATAAAATAACCCCCGTATTACTAATACACGGAGGTACGACCCGTGTAAGTAACGTATCATAAAATGTGAAATAACATAATAAGAGCGTATCGGAATTAACATAGCTACTGACTGATACTTGTAACGCAACAAATGCGAAGAAGAGAACAACGATTGAATTTTGAGATTAAACACGTATATTTTATTTTGTAATGTTTGCCACTACAGGGTAGACACTATCAATCTGTGTTTGCCATGGATATACTTTGAGATGTTCATTTCGTAGGTGAATAAAAATACTAAATAAAACTTTGTACACCGCCTTGAAAGAGAAAATGCTGCTTGAGAGTGCATATGTAGATGCGTGTGTATGGTTGTTTGCTTGTGTGTGCGTGTGCGTATGTGTGTCTGTGTGTGTCCCTAAAAGAAACAATACATGCACGGATTTCCTGCTAACTATTCCGTTACATATCATATCCCAAATGCTTTCCATTAACATCCCCTAATTGCAACATTTCTAAGATAAAAAGGTTTTAACATTATTAATCTATTATATAAACAATAGTATTCCAACAACGTCATAAATGAAACAGTATTAATGTTTCACAGTTAAATGTGTTCTCGAGCAATATGAACAAACACTGCTTTGTGAAATATCAAAACAGTGTCTGCTGTACTTTATGAAAAATATACTCGAGTGTATATTGAATTTATCTTCATAATTTCATACATTTTCGTGTAAATTAGGCAGTTGCCCCCCCCCCCTGCCCTACTGTTCCTTGGTTACCTAGTTATTGAAAAGGGAAGTACCCACTTTCTGTGTCGTTTTCGATACTGGAAGAGCGTTGAATACAGTTTTGTGTATCTTTTATTTGCAAACATGCAATACTTCCCTGTATACAGGTATCGTCAATCATGTGTACCGTCACGTCATGAATGTTTGCCATTGATAACAAAACAATATTAACAAAGAAAAGTTATGCAATCTTTCAGAAAGGCAAGAAATGATATGTGTAACATTGCAAAGATATGCAACATCACCACAAGACGCCATAATAATAATATATTATGTTCGTATCCAGTCTAAACACATACCATTGAGCAACATTTGTTTTAAAATTACAGGACTCTTTTCATTGGATTTCAATGCAATTGCACCAAATGTAGCTATGGTTGTAAAAATCTTGCATAAACGTCTCTTTCCAGTCAGTCTCCCATCTCTTTTCATTCAGAACAATATATCCGAACTAAAAGATTATATATTGTTCAATCATTGCTTTGTTTCACTTTCTAGAGAGCGTATCATACGTGTAATTAAGCATTGACAATAATGATCTTTTCGAATGCATGCAGAACCGCCCAGATGCCTCCTTCCCTACTACCCGCACAACTTAACTGTCATAAGATGATGTGTATTGTGTGCTGTCATACATGATCAGTTACTGCACGACTCATCAAGACAAGATGGCTAAAATACATGCTCAGGTAGTCAGGGACCCAACAAGACGAGATGGCTATCATACATGCTCAAGTACTGAGGGAATCAGCAAGATGAGATGGCCAAAATACATGCTGAAGTACTAAGAAACTCAGCAGAACGACATCGCTACCATACATAGTCACTTACCAAGGGACGCAGCACTACAGAATAGCCAACATGCATGCTCAGGTAGTCAGAGATTCAATGCGATGAGCTGGCTAACGTATATTATTATGTATCAATAGAGCCAGCACAACGAGATGGTCAACATGCCTGCTCAAGTATTCATTGCCTCAGTGCGACGAGCTGGCTAACAATATATGATCAGGTAATTAGGAACCCAGCACTATGAGATGGCCAACATGGATGCTCAAGTACTCAGGGCCACAGTGCGACGAGATGGCTAACATATATGATCAAGTAATTATGACCCAGCACCGCGAGATGGCCAGCATGCATGCTCATGTATTCATTGCCTCAGTGCGACGAGCTGGCTAACATATATGATCAGGTAATTAGAGACCCAGCACCACGAGATGGCCAGCATGCATACTCAAGTACTCAGGGCCTCATCTGCTTAACGGACATGCTCAGGTACTCAGTTACTTGTTCTCAGCCAGACGAGTAGTATTGCTATTGTGTACTATTCATTTTCTTGTTATTATTATAACAATCAGTATTACTATTAGTCTTACTTGTATTACTATTGTTATTTTCTCTATTATCATTGGTGTATTATGACTCAAAAATAAATATGAACAATAATTACTATTACCAGTATTGGGTAACGTTTATTGTGATGCAGTCACAACACCAAACTATGAAGAGAAGAAATTAAAAAAAAAAACATTTTAAAATATGAAAGTCTAAAATCTATTTGTTATGTTCATAGCAATTTGAAAGGTCACCTTTAATTTCTATTCCAGCAGGAAGGAAAGAGAGGAGAGATGTTATGTACCTGCGGTTGTAGATTCAGATACTAATAGACTATTTGGTAATGTGAAGGCGTACAGAGAGCCGATTCCCTAGGGCATGCTCGACCATTACTGGATTAGCCGTGGCGAACCATTTAGCAATCAAATGAAAATAAGGCAAGATCGAGTGCACGTCAATAAAGTCGAACAAAGCGTGAGGCTAGCTACTTGGTAACTAAGTGCATAATAGCATGTGATGGATTATAGAATAGGGCCAATCACTTGGCAATGAAGTAGAAAGTGGATTAAGATCACTCATTTGAGAGTAAAGTTGAAAATGGAAAAAAGAGAATTACTTAAGTCATTCATTAACAAAGAAGTCAACACTAAGGTAGACCAATCGTAGCGAAGCCAAGAATAGAGTCTTGGTAACCCTTTCAAAATTTGAATAACTGTAATTTCGACTAGTTTGGCAGTCAAATCCTAAAATAAGGCAAAACCTGTCACTTGATTACCCTTAAGCCAAGCCTAATGCCAAGACACTAAAGCCTACCATAAAACCTACTAAAATTAATAACAGTCATATTTCAATTACGTTAGTAGGATAAAAGTGGGGCTCCGAAAACAGGAAGTGACGTTATAATGACGTCAGGAGGTGTTTTCGGAGCCCCATGGGGTTCCAAAAACAGTGACGTCATATTGACGTCATATTGACGTCATATGGTTGTCATATGGTTGTCATATGGTTACCATATGGTTGCCATATGGACGTCATAATGACGTCAGGAGGGGTTTTCGGAGCCCCATGAAGTTCCGAAAACAGTGACGTCATATTGACGTCATATTGACGTGATATGGAGATCATATGGAGATCATATGGAGATCATATGGAGATCATATGGAGATCATATGGAGGTCATATGGAGGTCATATGAACGTCATATGAACGTCATAATGACGTAATATTGAGAGTGGGCGGCCATTCAAACGGGCGGCCATTCAAACGACCATTCGAACGGGCGGCCATTCAAACAACCATCCAACGGCAGACGGACAGATGAGACACCTCCCCAAACGTACAAGTTCTCCATTTTATAAATAGAGAACTCATAGCTACATGGTTAGAGCTCACCTATAAAGCCCCCTTAAAGTCAAAAAAGGGGGTATAAAAAAGGGGGTAAAAAAATCACCCCTTTGTTTTAAGCATTTCCCACACTCTCATGCATACACATACATACTAACACCATGACACGATTAGCGCTTATTTCGTATTAGTGGATGGCCCTTAGAAGGGCCGGCAGGTTTTTGCTGCCAGACTTAGAAAAATTCGACGATGTCTTGGATTGGCCTTGCGCAGTTTGTTAATTGCTGGCTGTTGAAAACGTAATGATCCGTTTTCAGTCCGCAGGTGAAGCATGCAATCGTGTATTCATCAGCAAGCGCCATCATCTGAGTCCAAATTGCAGCGCAGTAAATACATGATTGATGGCCGCAATCCACAGCAATAACGCGATCAGGACTGAGCATGCTGCCGCATGCGATACATATGTCGAGGTCTTGCTGGAGGAAGAATCTTCCCCATGCCGGATACTCTTCCTCCTCAAGTCTTGATGGTATCGATTCCCCCAGCATGGTGCATCGGAAGTAAGCCTCGACGTAATGTCCCTGCTCAGTATTTTCCAACCGCTTTCCCAGCGTCACCTCCGGTTAAAAAAGACCGGAACACAGAGGACCTTGGCGTTGGCAGGGTTCGGCAGCATCTGGTAGAAAAAATATCTCACAGGCTGGTTCACTGGCGGCACCACCGGCACTTGCACCTTCCTGACTTCCCTCACCGTTTCACGCATAGAAGAGCTCCATAGCCGTGAGAGATGAAAGCGGTTGTGAGCCTGCACTGAAATGGCTACCACTTATATACCACTTGAAGTAAGGACCCCCCCCCCCCCCTGGGCAGCGGATATGAAGCAAGGACCCCCCCCCCCCCGGGCAGCAGATATGAAGCAAGGACCCCCCCGGGACAGAGGCAAACTGCCTACATAAAGTAAGGACCCCCCCCCTGGGCAGCGGATATGAAGCAAGGACCCCCCCCCCCAGTCAGCATATAATGCGAGGATGGTCGCTAGTAGTATATAAAGGTGGGTTACAGCTGCATTATCCAACACAAGCAGCAAGATGTCGACAAGTCGTAAAATCACAGTGATGCGAAACGGCAAGGCAGTGACGCTAACGACTGAGTGTTATAAGTGTTGGGTATGGTTGGAGTACCCATGTCAACCACACAACTGCCCGGTGCACCACATGCACCACGACATTACTGCTGCAAAACTTGCGGTGGACTGCTCTGGTACAAGTTTACTGCGAGATTGCCAGGACCGGAGCCATGCACGGACTGCTGGTGGTGCGGTGCGACGCTGAAAAACTTTGGCTACTATAACTTCCATCCGTTCAAGTGTGCACGAAGACCGTTCTCCATGGAACAATATTACAGATATCAGTGTGATTGCGGAAATCCGACTTGTTGGTGAAGAGCCAACTCACTAACATCTTTCGGCCCTTCTAAGGGCCATCCTCTGCTGTGAAATGAAAACGCAAATTCTGTCTATGTATGAGTGTGTATAAAAGGGGTATGTCTGAGATTACATTTCAGCATTTCAGTTTCAGCAGTTGACGGAACAACAACCAGCTATGATGAAAAGTGAAGAGCATGGGAAAGGAGTAAAGAGACAAAGGATGGAAGAAGATGACATTTGGCCATAAGGTCAAGTTCAGTGTATGGAATGCAATGTGAAATTTCCATCTATGGATACTTATGAGACACACACATGCAGTAAAGCTAAGATGAAAGGAGCAAAGAGACAAAAGATGGAAGAAGATGACATTTGGCCATACGGTCAAGTTCAGTGTATGGAATGCAATGAAAAATTTCCATCCATGGATACTTATGATGCACATGCATGCATACCAGCTGAGATGGACAATGTGTCTCATGAAGAACATGTTTCAAAGAAACAAAAGACAGGACAAGTAGGGAGAGGTAGAAGACTTAGTCTTGGTGAAAACGCGCAGGAAAAACGGTTTGAATCTGAGGATGGATCAGATTTACTGCTTGAAATGCGACAGCAAGAGAACCGTATCAAGGCACATTTGTTGGAGACCTTAAACCATGGAATGAAATGGTACATTGTCGTGCATGCACGTTTCAAGAAACTGACAGCAAATGATGAAGGTGTTATTGTAGAACAAGTGGATAATGCATTTATCAGCAGTCCAACATATGCAGCATACAATCCAGCAGATATTGAGCAGGACCTGCCAGAAGCCTATAAAGAATTATTTACCAAGTTTGACGAACATGAGCGACAAGGCTCTGGCTGGGTATTGGATAACATACTGTACATTGAAGTACATACAGCTACGTTGATTCCTCTAGAAGCGAGTAGTTATATTCCACTACCGAAGAAAGTGAAGAAAACAGAAGGTGTGATAAACATTAAGAATGATGATAACAAGTGTTTCTTATGGTCAGTATTGGCTTACCTTCACCCTCATGGCAACAATCCAAATCGCGTGAATCATTACAAGCCATTTGAGAAGGAACTAAAGGTAGAGGGTATGACATTTCCGACACCAATTACTGACATTCCAAAGTTTGAAAAGGAGAACGATGTAGCCATCAACGTGTTTGGATATGAACAAGATGTAGTTGTTCCAATACAACTTAGTCGAAACGTCAGTGTTAGAGAAATCAACTTACTTCTGATTAGCAATGACAAGACGAGGCATTACTGCCTCATCAAGAATTTTAGCAGACTTATGTCTTATCGATCAAAGCATAAGGGTACATATTTTTATTGTTTCAACTGTCTTCACGGGTTTGTACGACAAGATCTTTTAGATAAACATCGTGAAGTGTGTGACAAGAATGGAGCACAACGTTTATCATTTCCCAAGGAACCCTTAATCAAGTTCAAGAATGTGGCTAAACAGCAGCGAGCACCTTTTGTGATTTATGCCGACTTTGAATGTTTCACGCAAAAGCATGAAGAAGGAGACAAGTATCAACATCATCGTCCAAACAGCTTTGCCTATGTGGTTGTGAGCCAGTACGACACACGTGCACCAGTTGTGTATCGAGGAGACAATGCTGTGAAAGTCTTTTTAGACCATATGGTGAATGAACGTGATCGTATTGTACGTGGTTTAGAGCGGCCAAAGGAAATGGTGATGACTCGTGAAGACAAAGAGAATTTCAAAAACGCTGTTGATTGCTACATTTGTCATGAACCTCTAGGAGCAGATCATGACCATATCAATGGCAAATATCGTGGAGCAGCACACAATGAATGCAACTTACAATTCCGACTTAGAAAAGATCAGCAAGGGGATAAAGATTCTTTTATCATTCCCGTGTTTTTCCACAATTTGCGAGGCTATGACAGTCACCTAATCATGAAGGAAATTGGGAAATTCAAAGGTGAAACGATTACAGTCATTCCCAACACCATTGAGAAATATATTGCATTCACCATGAGCAATCTGAAATTTACAGACAGCTTTCAGTTCATGAGTACCTCTCTACAGAAGTTGGTATCCAACCTTGCAGCAGAAGGGAAAGATAACTTCTACAACATGACCTCTCACATTCATGATAGTGACCAACAAGATTTGTTGTTGAGAAAGGGAGTGTACCCCTACGATTATGTGGACGAACCATCCAAGTTTGCTGAAACACAGCTGCCATCAAAGGGCAAGTTTTATAGTCAGCTTAGCGAAGAGGACATTAGCGATGAGGATTATGCGCATGCACAGAAGGTGTGGGATACATTCAACTGTACCACATTTGGTGAATACCACGACCTGTACCTGAAATTAGATGTGTTATTACTAGCTGACGTGTTTGAAAATTTTCGTCAAGTATGCCTCAACACATATGAATTGGATCCTGCTCACTACTATACAGCACCAGGACTGTCGTGGGATGCAATGTTGAAAGCGACAAAGGTGAAGTTGGAATTGATCAATGACATTGACATGTATCAAATGGTTGAGCAAGGCATACGCGGAGGAATATCTGTGATCACACACAAGTATGCGAAAGCGAATAATCCCTACGTAGCAGATTACAATTCTGAGATACCAAGCAACTATCTGATGTACCTCGACGCAAACAACTTGTATGGCTGGGCCATGTCACAAAGCATGCCGCAAAGAGGATTTATGTGGGTGAGCGAGCCAGAATCCCTCGACTTCATGGATGTAGCTGAAGATGACGACATTGGATTCATTTTGGAAGTGGATTTAGAATATCCAAATTCAATCCATGATCAGCATAATCACTATCCAGTGGCTCCAGAACGGAAATGTGTCAAAGTTGGAGAATTGTCAGAGCACAGTCAGAAGCTGCGGAAAGATCTAAACATGAAAGAGAAACCCAGTGAAAAGCTCATTCCTAACTTGTCTGACAAGAAGAAATATGTACTTCATTACAGGAATTTACAACAGTACGTCTCACTGGGGTTGAAGATCACTAAAGTTCATCGCGCCATCATGTTTGAACAGAGCAAATTGTCGGCAAAATACATTACCTTGAACACGGAAAAGAGAAAATTGGCCAAGAACCCATTTGAGAAAGACTTCTTCAAACTGATGAACAACTCGGTGTTTGGCAAAACCATGGAAAATGTGAGAAAGCGAATCAATGTTGAACTTGTTCACAAGGAAAAGCGGTTCAAGAAGCTTGTAGCCAAACCTTCTTTCCACAAATTCAAAATTTTCAACGAAGATTTGACCGCGGTACATTTGCGCAAAGTGGATTTGCTTCTGGATAAACCCATTCAAGTTGGCTTCACCATTCTTGACCTCAGCAAAGTGCTTATGTTCAACTTTCATTACAACTACATCATGGTCAAGTATCCCAATGCCAAGTTGTTGTTCAGCGACACCGACAGTCTATGTTACGACATAGAAACGGAAGATATCTACAAGGATATGCAGCAAGATGCTAACCTATTCGACACAACTGACTATCCGCCAGATCATTTCCTACATTCCAACGTGAACAAAAAAGTGCTTGGGAAAATGAAAGATGAGACGGCAGGCGTCCCCATTGAAGAGTTTGTTGGACTCAGACCGAAAATGTACAGTTTATTGTGTGGTGGGAAAGAAAAACATACAGCTAAAGGCATCACTCGAGCTTGTCAAAGACGTATTAAACATGCGCAGTATAGAGACAGTTTGTTCAACCAAACTCAAACGATGGCTACAGGACATATTATTCGAAGTCATAGTCACCAGCTTTTCTCGGAGAAGATTAGGAAGGTAGCCCTCTCCCCATATGACGACAAGCGATCTGTGCTGAATGATGCCTATTCCACTTTAGCGCATGGACATTACAAGGCTGTGGTATAAAAGGGAGAGGTCCTCCAATGGAAGAGTTATTTGAGGTGTGAACATTGAAGCGTTAACATGGAACGTGAAAGTCGTAAGAGATCTACAACTGATATGGATACTCTTGCAGATACAGTTAAAGACTTAAAAGTGAAAAATCCTACCACTACCATCAAGAAATTGAAAGTGGAGACGGCACCAACACCACAGTCGTGGGATGGAATGCTTTCTCTAGGAAATGGAAAGTATATCAAGATTATGAAACAAAGCAATGAAGGTGTGGTAAACATTCGCAAGTACCTGAGAGATGAGGGAACTGGAAAAAACCGTCCAACGAAAAAGGGAATTTTGCTGACAATACCTGAATGGAAAATGCTGAAGAAGCAAGTGAAAGAAGTGGATAAAAGGCTTCGCAGACAAGAAGACAGCTCATAACAAGGTAAAAACATGAATGCACTCATGCTGAACGGTGGTGCTTACCTTACTGTAAATGATAGGAATGAAGTGATACTAGGTTCTCAGATAAGTTATCATCGGTTTAAACCTGAAGTGTGGAAAGACTTTAAAAACATACCACTTGAACCTGGGTTTAAACGTAGACTTGAAAATAAAGTGGAAGTGACGGTAGCTGAATATGATTCTAACATGCGTGTAGAAATCTGTAGAAATCTTTTACAGGATTATCCAGAGGATTATAAGGGAGTTGTGCCAGATACACCATATACAGATTTGATCCTGTTTGATATCAAGAACTGGCGCGCAGTCTTACGATTCCTAGAAGCTATACAACATCCACTCTTTACCATCTTGCGAGCATAAAAACGGCATTGCAGACAAGGAGACAGCTCATAGTTCATCTGACTGTTGAACGAGATGGAAGACTTTTTATCGGAATATGAACCTATTTCACATGGATTCTCATATCTGAGAAACTTATGTGATGACATTGTGCTAAGACATTTTGGAAAGTATATCATTCTATCAACTGACGAACAATCTGTGTTGAAAGACCATCTAGAGAAGTTCAGAATACCTGGCTTTCTCCTAATACTCTCAGAGGATTTAGAAGTGCGTGTGACTGAGAACTGCCTAGACGTGTTTGTACAATTTCGTCAATATGACGAGCTTACAGAACGCTACGACTACATCACCCTCAACACAGTGGAATGGTACGCTCTGTTACAAGCATTGGATTGGAAAGAACCTGACGCTTGAATTCAAAGAGGAAGGAGTGCAACTCATGCGAGGCACCAAGTCCATTGAACTGACACATCCCATGTGTGTTATGGTGATGAACATTGACATGAATGATCATGGATATGAACTGAAACTGTCTGAACATGAAGATGTTAAAATAATAAAGTTTGGTAATGGACAGTGTTATGCTAGTTTTCATAGCATTTACAAACGTGGATGTAATGTCTATGATACATATATTAATTTAGATTGGTATGAATGGCATGTGTTTATTGATGTATTGAATGTATTTGTAAAATAAAAATTCAATGTAAAATAATTGTTAAAATGTAAATAATGTATAACACAATGAAAAAGAATGTTGTATAAAACTGTCTTGTTTATTTACAATATTCATAATACAATTCACAATTACCAACAACTTAACTAATACAACTTAACTAATACATCAATAAAATAATGGTTTATAATGTCTATATACAAAATCCTTTACAACAAAATCGCCATCACTTCTTCTTAATACATCAATGATTTCAAAAGGACTATGTCCTCGAGCTCTTTGAATTATATAATACACACAATAAAATCCACATGTAGAGGATATCGGTGTTTGTAATGGAACTGAATTATAAATGAAATTAAACTTTAAAAACTTGTTCAAACGACTGTCTATAGGTAAAAGTCCATAAGAGTCAAAATATTCTGCAGGGTCTTCGTCATAATATACTGCCACCCAATGCTCTCCTGGCTCATCATGATCGTCTGTGTTGATGACATAGGCACCGCGTTGTAAAGATGGTAACTGGTCCATGGCAAACATACCTTGAAACAAGTCTTTTGTCGTGGCGTCATGGGATAGGATGGCTTCTATCTGCTTCGTGTTCATGACTGGTAGTCGAATTGAATGCTACGATTTGCACTTATTTCAACATGTTATCAAATTCAGCATACACTATAACATTAACTGTATTTTGCAAGGCACCAGCAAAATTCATTTCTAGTCTCAAATTCCCATGTTTGATAAGGGCATAATGATCAGCACCATCATAATCAGGTGTTAAGTCAAAAGAAAACAAAGAATAACCTCTAGGCCAATCTTCCCGTTTTATAGTGGAACTTTTCTCACCATCCAATCTATCAAAAGATTTGTAAAGAGTTTCAAAAGCATCAAGATATTTGCCTTGATTTATATCAAGCTTGAGAGGTTTGGATAGGACTGGTTCACCATCAGAGTAAAGCTGCATAAAGTTAAGATTAAAATGTTCAAAATTGTATGGATTTCTCAATACTGTTCCAGCAAAGGATTCATTATGGACCATTCCAATGATAATACGCTTTGGTAATTGGCCTAAAAAGATGCTATCTTTCACAAAAGATTGAAATCCAGTTGGAATAGCTAAAACTTTACATTCTTTTCTATTAACAATAAACTTAGCAGGACTTTTCATCAATGCATCTGCATGTCCCAACTGAATACCTGGACTAACCCTCACTTTGCGAATGGTTAAAAACGCTTCTCTCACTTCTACTTTAAAACCATTATTTGCAGCCATTAATACATATCCATCTTTTTGTCTATGTAAACGTAATTTCATACTAACACCATTGGGAAGATAACGATCCTGCTCAAACAAATCTACCCTTAAACCACCTGTAAGCATAAACTCACGGCTTAGACGTGTATACAAATAGCGATTATGTAAACCATTATTTCCTGTTTCAGCTATATCACCACCTTCAATATTTACATGAAAACCTGATACATATCTTTCATGATTAGGTCTTTTCACCTCATGAGTATTCATTGACCCGGCAGTATCTTTAAAGATGAGACGCATAGAGCGCTCAGAATTGAGACTTTCTTCCGAGTCATGAATGAGATGAGATATGATGCTGGTATAACCATGGGTATTGTTACTATGTAATATCAAACGATCATTTAGAAATAATTCAATATTGGACCATAACCCATTAAACAAATCATTGATACATGACACGTTATCATCTACACCACACAGTGTTCCATCGGCCTTGACAATGCGACATACAATATGGAGTTTACTGTTCTTTAAATCTAGATATTCTTCTGTACTCGCAGGAATGTAGAATTCTATTGGAGCACCCTCTCTAATGGTAGTCATTGGTTGATAGTCTACATTATAACTTTTTTCTACAGCAGTTTGCGTTGGTTGTATGTGAAACCATTCTAATGGAGAAAGGCTACATTCACAAGAATGATTAGGAATTAAAGACATGATTAAAAAATATCTTTCTTATGTTTTTTTTTATGTTATCCGTTTAGCTGCCTTTCGCCTTCTGACACGTTTTGCTCGTTTCGGTCTCTTTTGTCCTCGTAACCCACCACCAAACATACGTTGTGCTACTCGACCTGTAACATCTTTCGCGATATCTTTTGCAGCCCTTTTAAGATGTGGTGCAACGATTTTAGCCCCTGTCATAAGCAGTGGAATAGCTTTTCGAGCCAATGATCCCAGTATTGAACCAATACCATCTCCATATTGTATTCGCGCTCCTTTAAATCCTGGTAATTCTCCACCCACTTGGCGAAGAAAATGGTTGCGATATATAGATGGATTGTGTGTGTATGCTTTCACAATGCTTTTGGTCGAAAATGAAGTTTACAGATCACCTTTCCAGTTTGAAATGGAACATTATAGCCTGTGTCGTCCTTAATATTCATTTCTATCACGTCAAATTTGGATGTGTTTACAGGAACATAATGAGGCTCTCCATAGGTTTTCATGATAATGTCTCCATCATGTCCTTGTATTCCAACAGAACGTAACAAAGGGACATAATAATCACCAACAACTTGTGGCTCACAAATACTACAGTATACATAAAGTGTATAAAATCCCTGTTTCGCATCAGCTTTATGTTCAGCTGTACACGTTTCAATATGCCATTGATCTGGGATAAATCCTAAAATCTCAGCTAATCCAGTGGAGAATGACACTTCAAAGCCGTAATTTAGAAATAGAAAAACACGTCGTCTAATTTTATCATACTTTATCTGAATAGCTTCTTTAAGGTCATCTTTCATAGAATTAGTTGCTTCTTTATTGACTGCCTGACATATCTCTTGTATGGATCTGTAGTAACCATAAGGAATATTGATTGTGTCAAGAACAACATTATTCAGTGGTTGTTGTCGATATTGAATAGAATAGTCCATTCTATGTCTCATGGTTGTCCATGTATGTGGATATTGAATTTCAGCTAAAGCCACTTCATATTTTCCGTTCAGATAGATGGTTCGAGGCATATGAATTTGATAATTTGAAGTCTTGTTGTTGGGATAATAGTTCATACTAGCATTGCTGGGTAAAGTAATGTAAAAACTTGTTGACTCCATGGTAGCTAAATCGTTTATGTGATGTAGATAGACTAGATGTGTATATACATTACTTCATGTTTGACACTCTTCATCCTCACTTTCTACATTGCTGTCTACATTATTGTCTAAATTGCTATCTACATGATCTAAATTGGTATCTACTACTTCTCCCTGACAACAAGCACTAACACACCTAATTTTTACAGGAATAGTATTTTTATTTCCATTTTCTTTACAACAACAACACCATAACTCTTTAATCCATGTTAAAAAGTTTCCCATCCTTCTGAAAACATCTTTGTTGACGTTGTTGTTGCTCTTTTGTTATATCTTCACGAGTTGTCTTTTTACCAAAAACAGTTTTTGGAATATTAGCGTCTACAATTTCCTCAATAAACTGCTTCCAACCACGCGGTGGTTCTCGTCGTTCTTTTCTTTTTGTAGCAACCAATGCTTCTTCCAACAAATCAATAATGTTAGAATTTGTAATGACAGTACCTGTTTTTAAAACAAGTTCATTTATATCTGTCCATCTCGTACCATATTTCTTAAGTTCTGCCAGGAGTTGTGTGAGTTTTACATGATAAATAGGTTGAAAATGGTTTAGAAACTGTTGGGACTTTTCTGATTTTTCTGCATTAGATGCTGTAACAGACTTTTGTCGTTGTTGTTGTGATTGTCACTTCATCAAACAGTCTTGGATCAAATCGAGCGAAGTGATATGCTGCTTCCACATCAAACTCCTCAGCTCCACCAATGTTTGAAAACATACACTCTTTGATGAAATCCTCGCGTAAGTTTGGTACGTTCAACGTGGAATGAGCAAGTTCCCAATAAATGTCAAAGTGCTGCAGTTGTTGTTGAATAGATCCAAAACGTGCCAGTTCACTTATCATGTAGTCCACATACTTGTCCTTGAAACACGTTTCGACATCCATCTTTCACATGTCCATATAACACGTCTGCACACTATGGCGGCTGGTAAGCAAATGACTCTCAGTCTTACTCCGCAGAAACAGTTAGTAAGCCGCACTTGTTGCAGAAGTTGTCTGGTTCACACAACTTGCAATTGTACTTGTGGCAGTGACAATCATAATCCTCAGCATATCCGTAAGCACCGCAATATTCACAGGTAAGTCCAAGTTGATTTTGCACATCCATATTCTCCAATTGAACTTCAGCCAGTCTTTTCTTAGATAACTTTGACACTTTCATCCGATTGTCCTTTTGCAGCTTGATAGGAGTTTTCTTGCCATGACATTCCGTACATGGCAATAAGGTTGAGTTAATGCTATCCATCTCCTGAAGCAATGTCTCCCATTCACCATCATTCATGTTGATGTAATACTTGTATTCTTTCCCTTCTAACAGTGATGCTTGCACAAAACTCACATAGCGCATATCCAAGTATGAAATGACTTCAAGCCACTTCGTTTTCGCTAAGTACAGTTTGAAGCCAATGTCGCGTAATCTTGCTAAGTTCAGGCACACAAGGATGGTGATAAAGCAAGCCATCTCTCTCCACGTTTGATTCGAATAAATAATCCAAATTGTCCATGCTCCACAGTAATGGTTAAGTTTGCACTAATTTTAAAGCTGCTTGTCTTCTCCATGGCTGCGCGTTGAATGATGACTGCACTTGACACCTCACTCCTTTTATATGGACATTACATGTATGTTTTCATGAGATGCTTGCAAAATCGCGGAGTGATCTCGTTGAAACCATCCAGAAAGGCTGTTGGCAAACCGTCTGTTAAAGATTGTCTCATAACAATCACTAAAAAGTCTCCTCGTTTGCGACTCCCAATTATCCATTGAAAGAGCATTGGCATGGTGAAATGTCCTTTTTCATAGAGGTAAGCCATCATATCATACACCTTAATACGTTCTTCAAGGTACTTGAAGCCATGTAGCATGACCTTTGCACATTTGGAATCGCGATCCTCATCAACACACTTTGGCGTCGGTAGAGATAAAGTCTTATAAAGTTCCTCATGAAGACTTCGAATAAGTTGAACGAAACGTCGGGTCATGGCTTCGGAGAACTGTGGCTCTGACGCGGGAAGATGCTCTATGTTTCCTTCTAGCATGTAGATAAGCTGAATGACAGTGTTCACTTCTTCCGTTAGGTACATGTATGTGTGCTGATCGAAAAAGCCTTCTTCACATAAACACCATAAAATGTTGCAATCGATCAGAGGAATCACTGCTTGAAAGTTTCGTTTCAACAGAGTGACGTCTTCCTCAGTAACAGGAATAGTTTTGCTCAATTCGAATTTAGATTTGAGCTGCTTGTCATCGTCGTCGCTGTCGTCATCGTCGTTGTCGTCATTGTCGTCATTGTCGTCGTCACCGTCGTCATCGCTTGACATGACCACTTCTTCCTCCTCAAGATGCTCTAGATGAGCCTGTAACTTTGTACTAAGTGGCTTGGCGCTACCATTTACAAGCGCATTGGCAACCCAGAACGGATAGTCAGATCCCTCGGGATCGGGCATTGCTTGCTGTACTGGCTGTACTTCTTCAGGCCTAGTTTGCTGTACTGTAGACACGTCTGACGGAGCCTCTAATGCTTCCTCCAAGGCTTTTTCAGCTTCTGCTAGTGTACTTAGGAAGGCAGCAGTCTCCTCTGCAGTTAAAACTGCATCTGTAAAAGCCATTGTTTCATTGCTGAACAGGCTATCAATTTCCATGTTGCTAGCTGTTGCTGCTTTTCGAGACGTCTCCATGGTGGTTTGGCAATGCAATGGCCATAGCGGTGTCGACCCGACGTTTTTATACTACTGAGCCGTGAGCGCAGCGGCTAAATAGTTGGTGAGCCAGGGGGGGGGGTCCTTGCTTCAGGTCGACTGACCAGGGGGGGGGGGGTCCTTGCTTCAGGTCGACTGACCAGGGGGGGGTGGTCCTATATAATAGCAGCCTCGCACTATATGCAGTCAGTCTGCCTTTGATCATTGAAGGAGTAAGAGCTTAAAATGCAACACAAAGATGACTTTTTCTCGCCAGAGCTTCGGGCTCGCTACTTCTTGTCACAGAAGGATGTAGATCTCTGGGAAGATATCTATATAGAATATCAAACATTTCTATTTCGACAGTGGAGGAATTTTCTCAGGAACAGACCTGAAGAAGAGTTCAACCGGTTTGGCAGGGCGGCGGAGGAACGATACAAGCGCCGGAGGGAAAGCTTGCTCGACAGGAGCCAGGACCCGCCGCCCTGCCAGGAAGAAAGGCCAGCCGGGACCACAGCAGCGACAACCACGACGGCGGCGACCCCTGCCAAGGCGACTCCTGCTGCAGCCACGGCGTCGACGCTGACGACTCCGCCGATAGCGATTCCAACGGCAGCTGATGTCACTGTCTTGAAGGTTCCGGCGGAAGAAGCTGTAATCAAACGGCGAAATCTTCCTAGCGCCACAGTTACCAGGCCGGAGACAGTGACACCAGCTCCTGAGGAAGAGCTAGCAACCGCTGTCGCCAGTATAACGGACCTCACGCCGGTGGACTTCAGCCTCATGCAGTCGCCCTCCGATAATGACTGCACCATGGAACTGGTTGACGTGAAACAGGAGGATGGCTCTTCCAAAAAGTCAACCCTCCAGGATATCGTAGAGTTTTTGGATACGGCGGATAATGTGCAGTTTTGCAGCTTCTGCCATTTTGGATTACCGGCAGGAACCTCTCTACGAGTCCACGAACAGACATGCCCAGATGCGTTAAAGCCGGAGTACCATTATTGTAACGTTCTGGGTAGAGGTTTCAGGACACACAGGGCCGCGGTAGCAGCGCATAGGAGGAGGGCTGGCTGTAGGGGGGATGACGGCAGCGGCAGAGGCGGAGACGGCGACGACGCCAAGGCGAAATAGTAGGGGAAGCGGCGGCAGGGGAAGCGACAGGAAGTGGACCGGCGGAGAAAGCAGAAAATACCTCCACGGCCGCTTTTTAGCGGCCACCCATTATTACGAAATAAGCGCGAATCGTGTCATGTTGTTAGTATGTATGTGTATGCATGAGAGTGTGGGAAATGCTAAAAAAAGGGGTCTATAAATCATTGATTTATACCCCCATCTGTCCGTCTGACCGTCTGAAAAAGCTAAACAAATTGCTGCCTAGGTTAAAAATACCCTGGCATGAGAAATGAAACGCTAAATCTGTCCGTCTGCCCGTCTGAAATAGCAAAACAAATTGCTGTCTGGGTTAAAAATACTCAGGCTTGAGAAATGAAACGCTAAATCTGTCCGTCTGACCGTCTGATGTGTTATGTGTGTGTGTGGAGAGAGAGATTAAAAAATTAAAAAAAATGATTGCCTGTCTGACCGTCTGAGAAAGCTAAGCAAATTGCTGCCTGGGCTAAAAATACTCAGGCATGAGAAATGAAACGCTAAATCTGTCCGTCTGACCGTCTGATGTGTTATGTGTTTGAGAAGAGTGAGAAAGCTAAACAAATTGCTGTCTGGGTTAAAAATACCCAGGCTTGAGAAATAAACGCTTAATCTGTCCGTCTGACAGTCTGATGTGGTGTTTTGTGTGTTTGGAGAGAGAGAGATACAAAAATAAAACAAAAAAGACATCCCTTTTATCCGGATATCCTTTTATCCGGGTGCCCTTTTATCCGGGTGCCCTTTTATCCGGTTGCTGTAGGTGTTCTGTGTGTGTGTACGCAGTGAGAAAGTTTAAAAAAAAGAGTTGTTGTTGCCTGTATATACCGTAATGGGTAGAGAGCTCTCTGGGTTAAAAAATGCGTCTCTTAAGACGGCGTTGCTCACGTTTAATTGCTTCTACGGCAATCCATTAGTGAAGGTATGGGGTGAGAAAGCCGAAAACAGACTGTTTCTTTGCCTCCAGCTGCCGTGTGGAGAGAGAGATAAAAAATTTTAAAAAAACATGACTGTCTGGGTGTCCGTGTGTCTGGGTGTCCGTGTCTGGGTGTCCGTGTGTCTGGGTGTCCGTTTGTTCGGTTGCCGTAGGTGTTATGTGTGTACGCAGTGAGAAAGCTTAAAAAAAAGAGCTATTGTTGCCTGTATATATCGTGATGGAGAGAGCTCTCTGGGTTAAAAATGGTGTCTCTTTAGAGTGAGAAAGCCAGAAAGTCTTTTTGTATAGAGCGTGGGAAAGCCGAAAAAAGAGTTGTTGTTGTCTATATATGCGTGGGAGAGAGTGAGCTCTCACGGTTAAAAATAGTGTCTCTTAAGGTAGCGTTGCTCACGTTTAAATGCTGCTACGGCAATCCATTAGCGTGAGAAAGCAGAAAGAAAGACTGTTCGTTTGTCCCCGGCCGCCGTGGTGTAATGGAGAGAGAGAGGGTTGAAAATTAAAAAAAAACATGACTGTCTGGGTGTCCGTGTGTCTGGGTGTCCGTGTGTCTGGGTGTCCGTGTGTCTGGGTGTCCGTTTGTTCGGTTGCCGTAGGTGTTATGTGTGTGTACGCAGTGAGAAATCTTTAAAAAAAGAGCTATTGTTGCCTGTATATATCGTGATGGAGAGAGCTCTCTGGGTTAAAAATGGTGTCTCTTTAGAGTGAGAAAGCCAGAAAAAGGTTGTTTGTTTAGAGCGTGGGAAAGCCGAAAAAAGAGTTGTTGTTGCCTGTATATGCGTGGGAGAGAGAGAGCTCTCACGGTTAAAAATGGTGTCTCTTAAGGTAGTGTTGCTCACGTTTAATTGCTGCTACGGCAATCCATTAGTGTGAGAAAGCAGAAAGAAAGACTGTTCGTTTGTCCCCGGCCGCCGTGTGGAGAGAGAGGGTTAAAAATAAAAAAAAAACATGACTGTCTGGGTGTCCGTGTGTCTGGGTGTCCGTGTCTGGGTGTCCGTGTGTCTGGGTGTCCGTTTGTTCGGTTGCTGTAGGTGTTATGTGTATGTACGCAGTGAGAAAGTTTTTAAAAAAGAGTTGTTGCCTGTATATATCGTGATGGAGAGAGCTCTGGGTTAAAATGATGTCTCTTAAGGAAAAGAGTGCTCATTTTTTAATTGCTTCTGCAATGGCTTGGTTAGAGAGTGAGAAAGCCAGAAAAAGACTGTTTGCCCCCTAGCTACCGTGTGGAGAGAGAGGTAAAACAAAAAAAAACAAAAAAGGCTGTCCGTTTGTCCGAGTGTCCGTTTGTCCGGGTAGTCCGTTTGTCCGGGTGTCCGTTTGTCCGACTGACCCATTACCAGTCTGGTCTGGCGTGTGTTTGGAGAGAGAAAGCTAAAAAAAAAGAGTTGTCATTGCTTGTATACATAGAGTGACCTGTGGTGCGGAGGGCAACGGCAGGTCTGAAAGTTGACTGGTGGTGGTGGTGGTGGTGGTGGTGGTGGTGGTGGTGGTGGTGGTGGTGGTGGTGGTGGTGGTGGTGGTGGTGGTGGTAATGAGGGGGGAGTGCTCGAGTGCTCGGGTTCTCGAGTGCTCGGGTGCTCGAGTGCTTGGGTGTCATTTTGTTCGGGCGCCATTTTGTTCGGGCGCCAAAAAAGGGGGACTATTTTTTATACCCCTTTTTTTATACCCCCTTTTTTTTCCTTTAAGGGGGCTTTATAGGTGAGCTCTAACCATGTAGCTATGAGTTCTCTATTTATAAAATGGAGAACTTGTACGTTTGGGGAGGTGTCTCATCTGTCCGTCTGCCGTTGGATGGTTGTTTGAATGGCCGCCCGTTTGAATGGTCGTTTGAATGGCCGCCCGTTTGAATGGCCGCCCACTCTCCATATTACGTCATTATGACGTTCATATGACGTTCATATGACGTTCATATGACCTCCATATGACCTCCATATGATCTCCATATGATCTCCATATCACGTCAATAACACGTCCATATGACGTCAATATGACGTCAATATGACGTCACTGTTTTCGGAACTTCATGGGGCTCCGAAAACACCTCCTGACGTCATTATGACGTCCATATGGCAACCATATGGTAACCATATGACAACCATATGAGTAGTATGATAATAAGGGTTCTACCGCACTTTGTGACGTCATACTGTCTGGAAGTGACGTCATCATGTCTGGACCGGAAGTGCTGTCTAGACCGGAAGTGCTGTCTAGACCGGAAGTGCTGTCTGGAGTGGAAGTGACGTCATCATGTCTGGACGGGAAGTGACGTCATCATGTCTGGACCGGAAGTGACGTCATGATGTCTGGACCGGAAGTCATGATAAGCGTTAGGATAGGCGCGACCATCTGTGACGTCATCCTGACGTCATACTGAGATGATGCTGTCTGGAGCGAAAGTGGTTTGGCCGAGTCAATCAACATGAAGCCAATGAACTCGACCTGTCAATCAGTGTAACCATGGCAACAGAGCCTAAAAAAAAAAGGTCGACAACCCCCCCCCCCCCCCTCGAAATTATGATTTTTGCATATTTATCCGTTTCAGCCGATTCTAAACATTTTTCATTTTTTCGACCCCCCCCCCCCCTCGAAATTGTGATTTTTGCATATTTATCCGTTTCAGACGATTCTGAACATTTTTCATTTTTTCGACCCCCCCCCCCAGGACAGACTATGTACCGACCCCCCCCCCCCCAGGGACATACTATGTACCGACCCCCCCCCCCCTAGGACAGACTATGTACCGACCCCCCCCCCCCAGGACAGACTATGTACCGACCCCCCCCCCCCTCTAGGACAGACTATGTACCGACCCCCCCCCCCCCAGGGACATACTATGTACCGACCCCCCCCCCCCTAGGACAGACTATGTACCGACCCCCCCCCCCCCAGGACAGACTATGTACCGACCCCCCCCCCCTCTAGGACAGACTATGTACCAGGAGAGCAACAAACATTTTTGCCGAATCAGCATGATAAAATCGTATATAAGTGTGGTGTCTCAAGGCTTAGAGACATTGTCAGACACATCATGGATAACACACCAGCTATCATCATTGATGACTTAACAGCGTTTCAAGCGAATGAATCTGTTTGCATCTGGGTAAATATGCGTGATGAAGCTGAAGCAGCTGATATTACATATGCTTTGGAGGAGGTGCTACAATTTCCAACTCAGATCACTGCAGTGAAGCCTGACGTAGTAATTACATTTATGTGGAACAACCGCATAGTAACACTGACTCAACGATACTGCAAATGTCAAGTGTGGTTGGAATATGAGGGACAACCCCATAACTGCTGCTGATATATACTAAAATATTTCGGGCCCTTTTAAGGGCCATCCTATATTATGAAATGAAGCAAAACATGTCTGTCTGTGTGTGTGTGTGTGTGAGAATACATTTTATCACATTTCAGGTCTAGTTGGCGGATGAATACCATTTGGCGGATGAATACCATTTGGCAGACCAATTAACTTCACCGTCAGTTAACTTCACCGCTAGATGTCTCTGCTGTATAACAGCTGTACAACTTCACAACTGTAAGTGAGACATTCATATACACAAGTAAAATTCTGCTGAGTCAGCAATTTTAACATTTTGGAAACAAGTTTGAACAAGTTACACACCATATTTTGATTACATGGAAGTAGCATAAAAGCATGAGTGAAACATGTCAACTAGTGATACATTCTGCTGAGTCAACACACCATTGAAGTGGTATAAAAGGAAGAGTAAAACGTGTATTTTACTTCATTTCAGTTCTAGCAGTTGAAGAGACAACAACGATGGCACCAGTCTACTGTCATGATTGTGATGTGACATTTCCATCTCTGGAAGTGTTCGTGACACACACATGCAAACCAGCTAGGATGAAACGTGCTCATGAAGAGCTTGTTGAGCAGATTGAAGCCAAGAGACGAAAGACCGTACAAGATGGTGTTGACAGACCTGATCCAGTCCTCTGCTGTAAATGCGTCAAGATATTTTCCTCTTTGGATGCATTTGAGACACATGCATGTGATGAGATGGAAAATGTGTCTCATGAAGAACAAAGAAAGAAAGAGACAGGACAAGTAGGCAGAGGCAGAAGAGTGAGTCTTGGTGAAAACGCACAGGAAAGGCGGTTTGAGCCTGAAGATGGATCGGATTTGCTACTTGAAATGCGACAACAAGAGAACCGGATTAAGAGACATTTGCTAGAGACGTTAAACCGTGGCATGAAATGGTACATTGTGGTACATGCACGCTTCAAGAAAATGACACCAAATGTTGAAGGTGTGATGGTAGAACAAGTGGATAATGCCTTCATCAGTAGTCCGACATATGCAGCATACAATCCAACGGATATTGAGAAGGACTTACCAGAAGCCTATAAAGAATTGTTTACCAGGTTTGATGAACATGAGCGACAAGGCTCTGGCTGGGTGTTGGATAACATATTATTCATTGAAGTGCATACAGCTACGTCAGCGCCACTGGAAGCGAGCAGTTTTATCCCACTACCGAAGAAAGTAAAGACTACAAAGGCGGTGTTAAACATTCAGAATAAAGACAACAAGTGCTTCTTATGGTCTGTATTGGCTCACCTTCACCCTTCAACAAGCAATGACCCACAGCGTGTGCATCAATACAAGCTATTTGAGAACGAATTGAAGGTGGAAGGCATGACATTTCCAACACCGATTACAGACATTCCAAAGTTTGAAAAGGAGAATGATGTGTCCATTAACGTGTTTGGATATGAACATGATGTCGTTGTTCCCATACAACTCAGCCGAAACACCAGCGCCAACAGTGCTAGAGAAATCAACTTGCTTTTGATTAGCAATGACAAGACAAGACATTACTGCCTCATCAAGAATTTCAGCAGACTGATGGCTTATCGATCAAAGCATAATGGTGTAGCTTTTTATTGTTTCAACTGTCTTCACGGGTTTAGGCGACAAGATCTGTTAGACAAGCATCGTGAAGTGTGTGGCAAGCATGGAGCACAACGTTTATCATTTCCCAAGGAACCCTTCATCAAGTTCAAGAATGTAGCCAAACAACAGCGAGCGCCGTTTGTCATTTATGCGGACTTTGAATGTTTCACGAAAAAGCATGAAGGAGACAAGTATCAACATCATCGTCCAAACAGCTTTGCCTACGTGGTTGTCAGCCAATATGATACACGTGCTCCAGTCGTATATCGAGGCGATAATGCTGTGAAAGTCTTTTTAGACCATATGGTATATGAACGTGATCGTATTGTGCATGGTCTACAGCAGAAAAAGAAAATAGTCATGACTCATGAAGATGAAGAGCATTATAAGAACGCCACAGATTGCTACATTTGTCATGAGCCTCTAGGAGCAGATCGTGTGAGAGATCATGATCATATCAATGGCAAATACCGCGGAGCTGCACATAATGAATGCAATTTGCAATTTCGATTTCGAAAAGATCAGCAGGATGTTGAAGATTCTTTCATCATTCCTGTGTTTTTCCACAATTTACGAGGCTATGACAGTCATTTGATCATGGAAGAAATTGGAAAGTTCAAAAACGAAAGGATTACAGTCATTCCCAACACCGTTGAGAAATATATTGCATTCACCATGAGCAATCTGAAATTTACAGACAGCTTTCAGTTCATGAGTACTTCTCTACAGAAGTTGGTCTCCAACCTGGCAGCAGAAGGGAAAGACAACTTTTATCACATGACGTCACACATTCACGATAGCAACCAACAAGAGTTACTGTTGAGAAAGGGAGTGTACCCTTATGATTACGTGGATGAGCCATCCAAGTTTGCTGAAACACAACTGCCGTCCAAGGACAAGTTTTACAGTCTACTCAGTGAAGAAGACATTAGCGATGAGGATTATGCGCATGCGCAGAAGGTGTGGGAGACATTCCACTGTACTACATTTGGCGAATACCATGACTTGTACCTGAAATCAGATGTGTTGCTGCTGGCTGACGTGTTTGAAAACTTTCGTCACGTATGTCTCAACACGTATGAATTGGATCCTGCTCACTACTATACAGCGCCAGGACTGTCGTGGGATGCCATGTTGAAAGCGACAAAGGTGAAATTGGAATTGATCAACGACATTGACATGTACCAAATGGTTGAACAAGGTCTACGTGGAGGAATATCTGTCATCACACACAAGTATGCGAAAGCAAATAACCCCTACGTAGCAGATTACGATCCCACGAAACCAACCAACTACTTGACGTACCTGGATGCAAACAACTTGTATGGCTGGGCTATGTCGCAAAGCATGCCGGAAAGTGGATTTATGTGGGTGAGCGAGCCAGAATCCATTGACTTTATGGATGTGGATGAAGATGACGAGATTGGATACATTTTAGAAGTGGATTTGGAATACCCATATTCAATCCATGATCGTCATAATCACTACCCAGTGGCTCCAGAACGGAAATGTGTGAAAGTGGGAGAATTGTCAAAACATAGTCAGAAGCTACGGAAAGATCTAAACATGAAAGGCAAACCTAGTGAAAAGCTCATTCCCAACTTGTGTGACAAGAAGAAATATGTGCTTCATTATAGAAATTTACAGCAATATGTCTCACTGGGATTGAAAGTCACGAAGGTGCATCGTGCCATCATGTTTGCACAGAGCAAATGGTTGGCAAAATACATCTCCTTGAACACGGAAAAGAGAAAGTTGGCCAAGAACCCGTTTGAGAAAGACTTCTTCAAATTGATGAACAACTCGGTGTTTGGCAAAACCATGGAAAATGTAAGAAAGCGCATGAATGTGGAACTTGTTCACCAGGAAAAGCGGTTCAAGAAACTTGTAGCCAAACCTTCCTTCCACAAATTTAGAATTTTCAACGAAGATTTGACCGCGGTACATTTGCGCAAAGTGGATCTGCTTCTGGATAAACCCATTCAAGTTGGGTTCACCATTCTCGACCTCAGCAAGGTGCTCATGTTCCACTTTCATTACAACTACATCATGACCAAGTATCCCAACGCCAAACTCTTGTTCAGCGACACCGACAGTCTATGTTATGACATAGAAACGGAAGATATCTACAAAGACATGCAGGAAGATGCTGACTTGTTCGACACAAGTGACTATCCGCCAGATCATTTCCTACATTCCAACGTGAACAAGAAAGTGCTTGGGAAAATGAAAGATGAGACGGCGGGCATTCCCATTGAAGAGTTTGTTGGACTTCGGCCGAAAATGTATAGTATGATGTATGGTGGGAAAGAAAAACGTACGGCTAAAGGCATCACTCGCGCGTGTCAAAGACGGATGAAACATCAGCAGTATAGAGACAGTTTGTTCAACCAAACGCAAACGATGACTACAGGACACATCATTCGAAGTCATAACCACCAGATTTTCTCGGAGAAGTTGAGGAAAGTGGCTCTCTCTCCCTTTGATGATAAGCGATATGTGATGAGTGATGGCTATTCCACTTTGGCGCATGGGCATTACAGTATATAAGGGGGAGACACTTCAACTTTAGAGTCAGTTGAGGTGTGAACACTGAAGCGTCAACATGAAAAGATCTGCACCAACGGATATGGATACTCTAGCAGATACGGTGAAAGATATGAAAGTGAAACATCCTGATACTACCATTAAGAAATTAAAAGTGGAGACGACGGTACCAACACCACAGTCGTGGGATGGAATGCTTTCTCTAGGCAATGGAAAGTATATCAAGATTATGAAACAAAGTAATGAAGGTGTGGTAAACATTCGCAAATACCTCAGAGATGAGGGGACTGGAAAAAACCGTCCAACGAAAAAGGGTATCTTGCTGACAATACCTGAATGGAAAATGATGAAGAAGCAGGTGAAAGAAGTGGATAAAAGGCTTCGCAGACAAGACGACAAGTCATAACAAGGTAACAATCATGAATGCACTCATGCTGAACGGTGGTGTTTACCTTACTGTCAATGAGAGGAATGAAGTGATACTAGATTCTAAGACAAGTTATCATCGGTTTAAACCTGAAGTGTGGAAAGACTTTAAAAACATACCGCTTGAAGCTGGGTTTAAACGCAGACTTGAAAATAAAGTGGAAGTGACGGTGGCTGAATATGATTCTAACATACGTGTGACATTCTGTAGAAATCTTTTACAGGATTATCCAGAGGATTATAAGGGAGTTGTGCCAGATACACCATATACAGATTTGATCATCTTTGATATCAAGAACTGGCGCGCAGTCTTACGATTCCTAGAAGTGATACAACATCCACTCTTCACCATCTTGCGAGCATAAAAAACGTCTTTGCAGACAAGGAGACAGCTCATAGTTCATCTGACTGCTGGACGAGATGGAAGACTTTTTAACGGAATATAAACCAATTACGCATGGGTTCTCATATCTGAGAAACGAATATGATGACATTGTGCTAAGACATTTTGGACAGTATCTCGTCCTATCACTTGATGACCAATCCGTGTTGAAAGACCATCTAGAGAAGTTCAGGATACCTGGCTTTCTCCTGACAGTCTCAAATGAATTAGAAGTGCGTGTGACTGAGAACTGCTTAGACGTGTTTATACAATTTCGTCAATATGACGAGCTTACAGAAAACTATGATTACATCACCCTCAACACAGTGGAATGGAACGCGTTGTTACAAGCATTGGATTGGAAAGAACCTAACGCTTGAATTCAAAGAAACAGAAATATGGCTTACACGAGGCACCAAATCCATTGAGCTGACACAACCTATGCGTGTGATGGACATTGACTTAGAAGAAGGATATGAACTGAAACTGTCTGAACATGTAACTGTTAAAGTGATAAAGTTTGGTGATGTGTGTTATGTGAGCTTTCATAGCATTTACAAACATGGATGTAATGTCTATGATACCTATATCAATTTAGATTCTAATGAATGGTATTCATTGATGAATGTATTGAAAAATGAATGTGTTTGTAAATAGACTTTGTAAATAGTGTAAATAGACTTTGTAGTTAAGAGTTTGTAGTAAAGAATTTTGTAAATAGTGTAAATAGTGTAAATAAAAGTTTGTAAATAGTGTAAATAGAATTTGTAGTTAAGAATTTGTAAATAGTGTAAATAGCGTTTGTAGTTAAGAGTTTGTAAATAGTGTTTGTAAACTTTGTAAATAGGGTTTGTAAACTTTGTAAATAGTGTTTGTAGTTAAGAATTTGTAAATAAACGTATGTACAACACAATAAACAAGACAGTTGTTTGAAAACTTGGTTTGTTTTATTTAACAACAACAACTTAACTAATATAACAACAACAACAACTTAACTAATATAACAACAACAACTTAACTAATATAACAACAACAACATTAATAAAACAATGGTTTATAATGTCTATATACAAAATCCTTTACAATAAAATCACCATCCTTTCTTTTTAATATATTCACAATATCAAACATACTCTGACCTCGAGCTCTATGCAATATATAATAGACACAATAAAAACCACATGACGATGATATTGGCGTTTGTAATGAGCTAGAATTATACATATAGTCATTTCTTAAAAACATATCTAAACGATCATCGAGAGGGAACAGTCCATAAGAGTCAAAATATTCCACAGGGTCTTTATCATAATACACTGCCACCCAATGTTCTCCTGGTTCATCTTGATCGTCTGTGTTGATCACATAGGCGCCGCGTTGTAAAGACGGTAACTGGTCCATGGCAAACACGCCTTGAAACAAGTCTTTGGTCATGACATCATGACTCAATATGGCATCAATCTGCTTCGTGTTCATGACTGGTAGTCGAATTGGATGCTGCGATTGGCACTGATCTCAATAATGTTGTCAAATTCAGCATAGACAATGACATTGATTGTAGGTTGCAAAGCCCTAGCAAAGTTCATTTCTAGCCGCAAATTCCCATGCTTGATCAGGGGGAAATGATCATCACCATCATAATCCGGTGTTAAGTCAAACGAAAATAAAGCATAACCTCTAGGCCAATCTTCCCGTTTTATAATGGAACTTTTCTCACCATTCAACCGATCAAACGATTTGTAAAGCGTTTCAAAAGCGTTCAGGTATTTGTTCTGTGTAATGTCAAGCTTGAGAGGTTTGGATAGAACTGGTTCACCATCCGTGTACAGTTGCATATAGTCCAGATTAAAATGATCAAAATTGTATGGATTCCTCAATACTGATCCACCAAAAGCTTCATTATGAACCAGACCAATGACAATACGATTTGGTAATTGACCCAAAAAGATGTTATCTTTCACAAAAGACTGAAATCCTGCTGGAATGGCCAAGACTTTACATTCTTTTCTAGTGATGATGATCTTGGCAGGACTTTTCATCAATGCATCTGCATGTCCTAACTGAATACCTGGACTCACCCTCACTTTGCGAATGGTTAAAAATGCCTCTTTCACTTCTACCTTATAGGTATTATTTACAGCCATCAATACATAGTCATCTTTTTGTCTATGGAAACGCAATTTCAAACTGATGCCATTCGGAAGATAACGATCCTGCTCAAACAAATCTATCCTTAAACCACCTGCGAGCATAACATCACGGCTAAGACGTGTATGCAAATAACGATTATGTAAACCATTGTTTCCTTGCTCAGCCAAGTCGCCACCCTCAACATTGACATGAAATCCTGGTACATATTGTTCATGATTAGGTCTTTTCACCTCATGACTATTCATTGACCCAGCAGTATCCTTGTACATGAGACGCATAGAGCGCTCAGAATGCAGACTTTCTTCCGAATCATGGATGAGATGAGAGATAATGCTGGTATAACCATGAGTATTGTTGCTATGCGAAACCAAACGATCATTCAGAAACAATTCAATATTAGACCATAACCCATTAAACACATCATTGATGCAAGAGACATTATCATCTGCGCCACACGCTGTTCCATCGGCCTTTAGAATGCGACATACAATATGAAGTTTGCTGTTCTTTAAATCCAGATATTCTTCTGTACTCGCAGGAATGTAGAATTCTATTGGAGCGCCTTCTCTAATGCTTGTAAGTGGTTGATAGTCAACATTATAACTTTTCTCTACAGCAGTTTGCGTTGGTGGTACGTGAAACCATTCCAATGGAGAAAGACTACATTCACACGAATGATTATGAATGAGAGACATGATTTCAAAAGATATCTTTGCGATATTTTGATGTTATCCGTCTGGCTGTTTTTCGTCTTCTGGCACGTTTCGTCGGTTGCATACGCTTTTGTTCACCAAACACACGTTCTGCTACTCGGCCCGTCACATCTTTCGCGACATTCTTTGCAGCCTTCTTAAGATGTGGCGCAACGATCTTAGCCCCAGCCTTAAGTAGTGGAATAGCTTTGCGAGCCAATGATCCCAGTATGGAACCAATACCATCACCATACTGGATTCGCGCTCCTTTGAATCCTGGTAATTCCCCGCCCACTTGACGAAGAAAATGGTTGCGATATGCAGACGGATCGTGTGTATAAGCTTTCATATTGCTTTTGGTCGAAAATGAAGTTTACAGATCACCTTTCCAGTTTGAAATGGAACATTATGGCCTGTGTCGTCCTTAATATTCATTTCTATCACGTCAAATTTGGACGTGTTTACAGGAACATAATGCGGTTCGCCGTACGTTTTCATGATAATGTCACCATCATGGCCTTGTATCCCAACAGAACGTAGCAAAGGAACATAATAATCACCAACAACTTGTGGTTCACAAATGCTACAATACACATACAGTGTATAAAATCCCTGTTTCACATCCGCTTTATGTTCAGCTGCACACGCTTCAGTATACCATTGCTCTGGGATAAATCCTAAAATCTCAGCTAATCCAGTGGAAAAGGACACTTCAAGACCATCATCGAGAAATAGAAACACACGTCGTCTAATTTTATCATACTTTAACCGAATAGGTTGTTTCGGGTCATCGGGGTTAGCCGCTTCTTCATTGACTGCCTCACATAGCTCTTGTATGGTTCTATAGTACCCATAAGGAATATTAACATGCCAAATGCCAAATGTATCTATTTGTCGATACCCAATAGAATAGTTCATGCCCTGTCTCATCGTTGTCCATGTATGTGGATATTGAATTTCAGCTAAAGCCACTTCATATTTTCCATTCAGATAGATGGTTCGAGGCATACGAATTTGATAATTCGAAGCCTTGTTGTTGGGATAATAGGTCATACTCGCATTGCTAGGCAAAGTGATGTAAAAGCTTGTCGACTCCATGATGCTAACTAAATGGTATAGCTGCGTTGACGTTGTCTATATACTTCACGATAGCGCGCGCCATTCGAAAAAGTATGCCAAATCTCATCCTCATTCACATGGTCTTTTATTTCTCCTTCACAACACGCGCTTGTACATCTTATTTTCACAGGAATAGTTGGTTTATCTTCTTGGCAACAACAACATAGCTCTTTCAGCCATGTTAAAAATTTTCCCATCCTTCAGGAAACTGTCTTTGTTGACGTTGTTTCATTTCTGTTGTAATGTCGTCACGAGTGGTCTTTTTACTAAACATTGTTTTTGGAATATTCGCATCAACAATTTCCTGGATAAACGGATGCCAACCATGTGGTGGTTTGACTCGTTCTTTTCTTCTTGTCGCCACCAATGCTTCTTTCATCAAATCAACCATGTTGGAATTTGCTATAATATCGCCCGTTTTCAACACAAGTTCATTCTTCTCTGACCATGTTGTACCATATTTCTTCAGTTCGGCTAAAAGTTGTGTTATTTTTCCATGATAGATAGGTTGAAAATGACTTAACACTAGCTTTTCTGGCTTTTCAGGTGGTGATGATGATGATGAGGGCTTTTGCTGTCTAGACTGACTTGTTCGTAAATGACGGCCAAGAAGTTGAGACATTTCAATAACCTTTTCACGCGTTCGCTTCCCACGTAAAAGTTTATTCACTTTCGTTTTGATTTCACCATCTTTACCCTTCTTTTCTAATAACAGTTTGTATTCATATTCAGGAATGAGGACCATTTTCATCGTATGTTTCATTTTAGCAGCAGTTTGGCTAACAAGGGCAATGCCAATCTAGCAATAACTCCAATGAATCCTCCTTTCTGATTAATCAACTTCTTTTTTCGTCGAAGGGATATCTTCTTATCTGCTAGAGTACGTAGCGTATGACGTTCACGTTTAAATTCCTTAAACCGTTTTGAGCTTAAGGGTAAATGTCCTTGCAATATATTCAAACAAATTTCAAACAAGCTTGTTAATTCCTCCTTTGTAGCTTGCTGTAGCAAGGATTTACGTCGTTTAGGCCCACTGCGTGCAAGCAAATGAAGAAACGGCTGGTTCGCTCGAATACGTTTAGACATCTTGACTGCGAATGGTCAAATGACTTGGTTCTTGTTCATACACTGCTTTATCAATATATACATAATGTGTATCTTTTGGTAAAATGCCTGTACGAATACGTAGTTGATCATTTGTCTTTGGTTTTAAATCAATGAATAAATAACCATGAGGTTTGCTAGTAGCATCTTGATAGGCTTCTATGAGAAATTGAGATCTTCTAGGATACATTTGCCGCGCCAATGTACTAATTTGTTGACTGTCTCTCGGATTTTTAAACAGAATGATATAATGTGTATTCAAACTAATATTTCGCATCTCTTTCCCATGATGGAATAAATTATGCACAATAAAAATAATGCTTAGATTTTGATGACTGCTGCCAACACTAAAGAGACGTGTCATACGCTCATCACTATGGCATTTCGTCATTAAGTCATCAATGATAAGTAAGTTTGGTTTCTTCGGGTTAAAACGCTCTTCAATGTCATCTGGAATGCCTTGGTAAAATTCCACGCCTTTCATTCCCTTGTACAAAGGCTGATCTGCTGCATAGAGCCATAAAATGCTTTTTGGAGAGGGTTGAATCAACTTTTGTTCTAGAATTTCCTTCACCAGAGACGTTTTGCCACTGCCTGTAGGTCCAGAGACTAAACATGTAAATGGATGCTTCATTGTTGAATGTCTGTTTCTTTCACCCAACTGTTAAACTTGTTTGGCCAACCTAACCACTTGACAAATAATTCTTTCACACCTCCTCCTCGTCTTTTACGTGTTTTCAAGACTTTTTCAATTCTATAAATAGATTCAATATCTTTGGTCACTTTCTGCAGTTCTTCTTCATAGAAATGACCATCAATATCTTCGTCTAAAAAGTCTTTCACACGATATAAATGTATTCCTTGCTTCTTACAACGATGTGTGACAATGAAGACTTCTTGCGTCCATTTGATGTGATAATCGCGTTGAAACACATATTTAATGTGAGAAATGCGAACATGATCACCAATGTTAAATTTGTACTTCTTCTTCTTAGGTTTCAATTTCAGTTTGTCGACATACATATACTTCCACACTTTTGATTCGTTGTCTTTACGAATCTCGGCTGGAGCATATTTATTAGGAAGAGAACCATGAGGTCTATGGTTGTAATTGTACACCAAGTCTGGAAGAATGTCTAAATAACGGTAAGTTTGATTATGTAGAAAATACCGATACATCATTCCCTTTAGAGTACGAATGACTCTTTCAGCAAAGTTGGCTTTGGTTTCATTCTTTGTGGTATAAGCATGAATGCCTTCTTTCTTCAAAAATGCTTTTACCCATCTGTTTTTAAATTCTGTTCCTTTATCAGACCTTAGAGTTCGCGGTCTTCGTCGTGTGTCATGAAAAATCTTTTGGAAAGCTTGTATGACGCTGGTATGTGATTTATTAGGTATTGGCTGTACCCAGACATATTTGGAAAACACATCAATGACAATGAGTAAAAAGCGTATGTCATCATTATAGGGAGCTATGTTTCCCATATCAGCCAAATCAATATCCCACATGTCATCAATACCACGTGTAATGACACGTTGTCTTTTGAACCTGTATTTGACAGGTTGGAGTAAACTAAAAGCATCTTGATCCTGCAACCATTTCTTCACTTGTGACTGTGTGACTGGTTGATTATGTTTTCGTAAGATGTGATACAGTTTGTAAGGACCAGCAAATGCTCCAGGCTGTCCAGGTTTGAAGTAAATATTGGTCAAGTAGTCTTTCCACGTCGACATGGTCACACCGAATGAAAACCACCTTCTCAACAGAACAGCTTTTATTTTATAACTCAACCAACATCACTTAACTAACATGCATTTATAACTTAACTAACAAGTTTTTTTTTTTACAAATCAAGTATAGATACAATGGTATGAATAACTGGAGACCATTGGTCTTCAATGAACACTAACCAATGACTGAGTTCATCCAATGTAATAGCATCTACACCATATTTCTCACAACGTTGATTTGCATTCTCTAACACTTTATCTAAATGCATGTAATATTTAGCTTCATTCCAATATGTATAAACAGATGCAAAATGACAAGTATGTTCTTGACACTCTTCATGTTGACAAGCAGGACAGACTAAATAGGCAAACTTTTTTACAGCTGATAACATTTCTTCACAATAAGCTTTTTGCACAATATATTGTCTCAGTGTCATGTCCGCCATTGTGCAGTCTTGAATCAATGCAACACAAGTTAAACATACTTCAAATTTACATGTCCACACGTCTGCACACCATGACGGTTGGCAAGCAAATGAAAAAGTCTCTAACCCTCACACAACAGTTCTAACAACTTTCCCATAATATTCTGACCAGGATATCCAGATGACACATGTTTCACACCAGCTCCCCACCAATGATCATACGTTGCTTCAACTAAAGTTTTGTCTTTACATTCTTTCAACTTATTGCGAAACAATACACACTGATCCAGTTTGACTTGTAAAACATCTTGCATTTTGCTTCTCTTCACTGTATGCCATAAAGGACATGGTTTTATCCCTTTAGCAATACGTTTCGCTTCATATCCATTTCTGGATGACACAATGGCTGAAGCAATATCTGGACGGTGATGAAACACTGCTTTCTCATATTGATACAAAGCTTCACTTGAGTTGAACACATGTCCATACTTTTCAAGTCGTGTTGGAAACATATTTGAAAGAACGTCCTTATGACCGCTGAATAGTACAAGATTCTTCATGTTGACTTTGCTTCTTTATTCTGACATGTCGGTTTCTTCCTGTAATAAAATATCTTTTAATATATTTGCTGCCTCTTCTATCATATTCTTTCTTTGTTTACGTTGAAACCACTCACATAAAACTAAATTTGCTAGTAAGAAAAACATGGTTATGTCTTTGAGAAACAATTCACTATGTTGTCATAAACATGTTTAAAAAAGGTTTTTATAACTTACCTGATAAAGCTGCTCGGTTTCCTCTTCTTCTTTACAACAATCTCTCAAATGATCAACCACGGTGAAATATACTTCCACATCAGTGCGAGCAGAATAAAGTGCAGCATCAAAGTCAAAGTCAGGATCTTCTTCTATTCCAGTTTTATGACATTCTCCAAGAAATCTTGAATGCAGTTCAATCACATCAAGACTATGATGTACAACATCCCAAAAAGCATCCAAATGATAAAGTTGATAGTCTGGAGTGCCACAGCAAGCAAGTTTAGCAATCATCAAGTCAATATAAGCATTTTTAAAACATGCGTCCATCTTGTTTCAGTGTCTTGTGGGCTTTTACTGTGCTTCACTGACTTTAAGTACTCCACACTTGCCGCAGAAGTTGCTTGGTTCACACAACTTGCAATTATACTTGTGGCAGTGGCAATGATAATCCTCCACATATCCACAAGCACCGCAATAGTCACAGGTAAGTCCAAGTTGATTTTGTACGTTCATGTTCTCCAACTGAACTTCAGCCAGCCTTTTCTTGGATAGCTTTGACACCTTCATCCGACCATCCTTTTGCAGCTTGATGATCGTTTTCTTGTCATGACATTCCTCACATGGTGATAGGGCTGAGTTGATGTTGTCCATCTCCTGAAGCAGTGTCTCCCATTCACCATCATTCATGTTGATGTGATGTGTGTATTCTTTCCCTTCAAACCGTGACGTGCGCACAAAACTCACATAGCGCATATCCAAGTATGAAATGACTTCAAGCCACTTCGTTTGCGTTAAGTACAGTTTGAAGCCAATGTCGCGTAAATTTTTCAAGCTTTGGCATACAATCTTCCACAAAGATGGTGAATAAGCACACCATCTCTCTCCACGTGTGATGCGTAGAAATGGCCCATATTCTCCATGCTCCACAGTAATGGTTAAGTTAGCACTAATTTTAAAGCTGCTGCTGCGCTGCGTTGCGTTGCTTGTCTTGTTCTCCATGGCTGCTACAATGTACTGATGATCCACTCCCTCCAACTGTCTGCTGAGAAATGACTTCACTCTGCTGAGTTCACTCCCTTTTATACCCAACTATCTGCTGAGTCAGCAAAGAACTTGCAAAGTTTTGAATTCACTTCAACTCGTCCATGGTTGAATCGGACAAGCTCTGATACATTCGTCTTCAATGGAACATCATCATCATAATGTAAAATGATTCTTGCAGCCACATCTAACATGAGCTCAACTGCCCAAATTGTATTCACGTTGATAAATGCTAAATCAATGTCATAAGTTAACGGTAAATGTAGATCTTCACATTCACGTAGAAACGAGCGGACGAAACGATCTCTTGGAATGGTCTTTCCAACAGCTTCCCAATGCTGATGTAAATTCTTCACTTGCAGCATCCAATCCGATTCAAAAGCAGGAAGCTTTGAAAACACATAGTCAGCATAATTCACTTTGAAGACGTCATCCATGGTCTCTACACATCTGTGAAAAAGTAAGGCCGACATTGTCAAGTCTTTTCTCGTCACACAATATCCACTTGTTGACTTGTTGACAGAATGTATTACTAGTTGACTAGTTGACATGTTTCACTCATGCTTTTATACTACTTCCATGTAATCAAAATATGGTGTGTAACTTTGTTAAAAAATTGCTGACTCAGCAGAATTTTACTTGTGTATATGAATGTCTCACTTACAGTTGTGAAGTTGTACAGCTGTTATACAGCAGAGACATCTAGCGGTGAAGTTAACTGACGGTGAAGTTAAATGGTCTGCCAAATGGTATTCATCCGCGAAGAAGCACTGTAATGGCGGTAAAAATGCATACAGCCAGCTGTGCAAATAGCCTATGACTACTTTATAACAAAACTTTACATAAAACTGAATCAAATGGTGAAATTTTCATATAAATCGACCAAGTATAACGAAAGGTATTGTTTTACAAAGTTTCAATTAAGCAAATAACCAAAGTTTGTTTACAAAGTTTGTTTACAAAGTTCACTTTTTATTTATAAAGTTTCAATAAACACTTACCGAAATAATTGTCACTGGATGCCATCCCTTGATCTGATGTGATCCAATTGTAGTTCTACAAATTGTACTTCCTTGCTCCACTCACCGAAATGACTGTCACTGCTGTATGCTCATCCCTTATATACCCCTCTGATGGAACTGAAGCTGACTTGACAGAATGTTGCTCGCCTAGGGGGGGGGGGGGGGTCGAAAAAATGAAAAATGTTCAGAATCGTCTGAAACGGATAAATATGCAAAAATCACAATTTCGAGGGGGGGGGGGGGTCGAAAAAATGAAAAATGTTCAGAATCGTCTGAAACGGATAAATATGCAAAAATCACAATTTCGAGGGGGGGGGGGTCGAAAAAATGACAAATGTTCAGAATCGTCTGAAACGGATAAATATGCAAAAATCACAATTTCGAGGGGGGGGGGGGGTCGAAAAAATGAAAAATGTTCAGAATCGTCTGAAACGGATAAATATGCAAAAATCACAATTTCGAGGGGGGGGGGGGGGGTCGAAAAAATGAAAAATGTTCAGAATCGTCTGAAACGGATAAATATGCAAAAATCACAATTTCGAGGGGGGGGGGGGGGTCGAAAAAATGAAAAATGTTCAGAATCGTCTGAAACGGATAAATATGCAAAAATCACAATTTCGAGGGGGGGGGGGTCGAAAAAATGAAAAATGTTTAGAATCGTCTGAAACGGATAAATATGCAAAAATCACAATTTCGAGGGGGGGGGGGGGTCGAAAAAATGAAAAATGTTTAGAATCGTCTGAAACGGATAAATATGCAAAAATCACAATTTCGAGGGGGGGGGGGTCGGGTTCATTGGCTTCATGTTGATTGACAGGTCGGGTTCATTGGCTTCATGTTGATTGACTCGGCCAAACCACTTTCGCTCCAGACAGCATCATCTCAGTATGACGTCAGGATGACGTCACACATGGTCGCGCCTATCCTAACGCTTATCATGACTTCCGGTCCAGACATCATGACGTCACTTCCGGTCCAGACATGATGACGTCACTTCCCGTCCAGACATGATGACGTCACTTCCACTCCAGACAGCACTTCCGGTCTAGACAGCACTTCCGGTCTAGACAGCACTTCCGGTCTAGACGCTATGACGTCATTTCCAGACAGTATGACGTCACAAAGTGCGGTAGAACCCTTATTATCATACTACTCATATGACAACCGTATGACAACCATATGACGTCAATATGACGTCAATATGACGTCACTGTTTTCGGAACCCCATGGGGCTCCAAAAACACCTCCTGACGTCATTATAACGTCACTTCCTGGTTTCGGAGCCCCACTTTTATCCTACTTACGTTGTTATTACAACTACTTTGGCAGCCAAACCATTGCAAAGGTAAAACCTGTAACTTGATAGACCTTGTGCTAAAAGCCTATCATGAAACCTAGAAAAATTCATAACAGCCAATTCATCGTTGCTTGTATCAGATTTTAAAACAAAATCAGAGCCAGCAAAGGCGGGGTTTACGGAAGGGAAGAAATATATTTTATCAGATCATTCTAACAATTAGTGCACCTCTGCAAACGATCTTGTGGCACCTATGTTATTAACTATTTACAGAATTTGCCTAAACTTTTCACACTGCCTTTTTGGTGTCTTGTGACATAGGGACAATGCACAAACATTGTAAATACTGAACTTGCCAAGCTGGGACAGAACGCCCGGGTCAGAAGATTTGGTAAACTGTGTCCGTGCTTACATAGTATCAGGCTACCGAGATACAACACAAAATGGCTTAAGTGACAAATAATAACACTCTTTGAAACTTTGCCTTTCAGAATAAATCTTTTAATTTTAATAAAGTACATAATTAACAGTTTTTTATTCCTAAAATACTCTAGTTTTTTTTTAGATTTCAACTCTGATTCATTTTTAAATTTAAGTTCACATCGTGAAAAAAATAAAGGCGAGTCTAATGTGAATTTTAAGAGGACGTTGTGTTTGAACCATTGCATTTGACAAGAGGTCTCCTGTTTTCTTATTTTATAGAAAAACCATTTAATTCTTTGTGAAAGTTGTTGGTAGATCCAGTGGATAATAATCGACCTGACATTCACGGGAAAGCTTCTAAAGGGCATGTTGAGGAACTGAAATTGAAACCATAAAAGTTTAAAGGCAAGAACTTTTTATTCATCCACACCGGTAAATAATTAGGAAAAAACGCACATTAAAATGGTTTACTCATATACAAAAACAAAGTAAACAGCAAATTTTGCGATGTCTTGAAAAATACAAATGTCTGGATTCTAAAATTTAGAATATAAAATAAGCAGCTAAATTGAAGTTGGTGATGGAGATACACACTCTGACACATCTGACACCTCTGACACAACCCGCCACTTGGCACATATATCACTAATCTGATACAGGTTTAGAACTGCAAGATAAAACACGCCATGGTTGACAATGCATTACTGAATAAATACATGATCCCCAGAGTGCCCAAGTCCTTAACAAAATAAACTTAAAACAAAATACGGAACGCCAAAGGTAAAAAGTCAACGTAGTGCTGACGAGGGCTAGTTCTACGATGAGAAAACATTGACAGACCGCGAAGAGTGAGAAAGGAGTTTGTCTCTGCTCTTTTTATTAGATTCGGGTATTTTTGAAAACACAACGAACTCACTTTTTTCATAACTATTTCATGGATGATACTTACGAATTACAAAGTACTCAGAGTCACGATTATAAAGTACGCAGCTTCACGAGGTACCCACAGGACAAAAACTAAAATATTAATTAAAGCTTCAGCAAAGTTAAGCACAACTATTGATCCTTATCGATAAACACTGAAGTTTAGATAAATCTTTTAATTAACACAAAACAATCAAAACTAAATAAAGAACCATATCCCCGGCTCTTTCTGTCCAGGTTCAGAGGCTGTATTTATAGTTTTACCACCACAAGGTAAATCATGTACTGAATTAAAATTCCCCGTTATTTGGGGGACACAGAATTGTAGGGTCTTTGAGCTAAATAAGGAAAGGTCATGTCTAATTGCCTGTCATGATTAGGACCAGCATAATGAACCATACTGTGCTCACGTAGAAATCATGATAACAAAGAGCTGAAAGATTACATGTGCGTTCATTGTAAATCGGTTTGAGCATGATGATTTAAAAAAAATGGTAAATATAAACATACTGTAAACCAACAATAAGACTTATTCTTACTGATTTCATATTATTATTATTATTACTAATTTCATATTATTACTATTATTATTATTATTATTATAATCGTTACTGTTATTATTGTTATTATTCTTGTTTTTTAAGAAAAACATATTTGCTAAATTTATTAAACGAATATAAGGAAAGAAACATGTTGCAATCTGAACAAATGAAGAGTAGGATTTTTATCAATTTATTTACAAGTGCGATTCTGCTTATACCTCAAACTCACTAATAAGCAACATCACAGATTCCACTCCGAATACCTCGATCGAGAGAGTGAGAGAGAGAGAGAGAGAGAGAAAGAGCGAGAGAGAGGAGCGAAAGAGAGAAGAAGGAGAGAGAGATGAGAGAGAGAGAGAGAGAGAGAAGAGAGAGAGAGAGAGAGAGAGAGAGAGAGAGAGAGAGAGAGAGAGAGAGAGAGAGAGAGAGAGAGAGAGAGAGAGAGAGAGAGTTAGACATTAAATGAAATAAGAAACTTCTTGAAAGCTCATTTCAATCCTGCATTTTTGGGACTGTTAAATCTTTAGTCATGTGACAAATTTAATTTCGAAAATTGTTTAAAAGGAAACAAGTAACTATAAAGTTGATGCAAAGTGGTTTTGATGTTTTACATATTGAAGCCATATTGAAGGTTTGTCCTTTCTTAACCGGTTTTATGGGTTTTAACATGTGTTTTTCGTTTAGTCGGTTATTTCAGGACTACTTGTAGTAAAATAATATAAATAAACATAAATTCACGGATAAATAATTACAAAAAAGCAAACAAACATGAGTTCTCATTTTAAAAAAGTGAACAAAATATACTCGTAAAGAAAGTCTTTTAATTATTGCACCCTTATTTATAATCGCACCTCTCAGATCATGCATTGTTTTCCAAGGTTGTAGCCAACATTTTTTCAATGTTGACCAAAATAAAAAACCTGATAGATATTCCAGTTATTTTCAGCTAGAACATCCAATTAACTTAGGTGGGAAAGCATTATTTCGAGTTGTGAGGAAGACATAATTGACCAGTTACGACAATAACGACTTAAATTCCAACAGTTTCAACAAGTTTCTTTTGATTAGAACTGTGTCGGTGGGATGCCCACCCCTGGCGATACCAGTGTGATGGCCGCGGGGGGTTCACGGTACACTCCATCAAGGTATAACCTGTAACAGAAAGAGAACGCAAGTCACTTCGAAACGCCTTACACGATGTGATGGCTTCAGGGAGGGAGGGGGGTGGAGAAGGGGTGGAGGGGGAGGGAGGGGTTCACGATGCACCCCATCTTAGTATAAATTGTAACAGAAAGAGAAAACAGGTCAATATGAAATGCCTCACATAATATGATGGCTGCAGGGGGCGGGGGAGGGGGGCGGGGGAGAGGAGACGAGGAGGGGGAGTAAAGGGGTGGAAGGGGTGGAAGGGGTGGAGGAGTTTCACGACACACTCCATCAAGGCGTAATCTGTAACGGCATAAAATCGGTATAATGTGAATAGTAGTTGAGAAACGAGAGAATCACCGCACTTTGTGACGTCATACTGTCTAGACCCCCCCCCCCCCTGGTCAAGAATCATATACCATGGGGACCCCCCCCCCCTGGTAGAGAATCAAATACCATGGGGACCCCCCCCCCCCCTAGGCGGCAGTCGGGACTGACCCCCCCCCCCCCCCTAGGATGTGATTCAACACTCCTATAAGAGCACATTGTCTGTGCACATATGCATCATTCATGCTCTGACTGCCGTTGGATACACAGGGGGAAAAAAGTGAAAACAGTTGCTCTTACCTATTGTGTTGTGCTGTGCTGTTGAAGAACAAGTGAAACGTTAGTTATTCTTTGGAAAAGGAAAGTGAACGATTGGTTATTCTTTGGAGACGAATTGGCAAAACAGTCGTGGTAAGTGACTTTTTTTTTTTTTTTTTTATTATGATAATATTTAATTAGTCATATTTCAATGGTTTCCCATTACAGTAACCACACACACACAGCATAAGTACATGTGTACAGAGTGTGGGGGGAAAACCGACTGAGAAATTTCAGAGTGCACTCGTACAGAGTGAGGGGAAAACCGATCGATAATTTCAGAGTGCGCTCGAGTGTGGGAACAATCAATAAATTTGAGAAGGAATGGGATTTTCCCTACGTTAAGTCCAATGTTATGTTTTAAGTTATAGTAGTTGGAAAATGACACTTCTGAAACATATTTAACAAATGTAGTTTTTTAACACCATATAATATATAAAATAAATTTGAACATTTTAGCATGCTACTTATTTGAATGTTCTAAAGTTATAGTAGTGGGAAAATGGTGGTTCTAGACCAACTTTAACAAATTTAGTTTTTAACACCATATGATATATAAAACAAGTTTGAACATTTTAGCACGCTACTTATTTGAATATTCTAAAGTCATAGTAGTGGAAAAATGGTGGTTCTGGACCAATTTTAAAACATTTTGTTTTTTGACAAAATATGATGTATAAAATAACTTTAAACATTATACAATGGTGTAGTAGGGTAAAAATGAGGGTTTTAGACCAACTTTAACAAATTTTGTTTTTTGACAAAATATGATGTATAAAATAAGTTTGAACATTATACAATGGTGTAGTAGAGTAAAAATGAGGGTTTTAGACCAACTTTAACAAATTTTGTTTTTTGACAAAATATGATGTAGAAAATAAGTTTGAACATTTTACTATGGTGTAGTAGGGTAAAAATTTACTTTTCTTTGAAAATATATTATGCTTTTCTTTTCTTAATGCTTTCAGGTATCGTCAGAACACATCGCTCTCCGCTAGATGTCTCTGCAGTACATGCCTAGGCGGTATAAATAGGATGAGTGAGACCTACATTTCATCATATCAGTTTAAGCAATTGACGTGACAACAACAATGGCATCTAATTCAGACACATCAGCCTTCTGTCATGATTGTAATGTGACATTTCCATCTCTGGAATTGTTCGTAGCACATACATGCAAACCAGCTAAGATGAAACGTGCTAATGAAGAGCTTGTTGAGATGATTGAAGCCAAGAGACGAAAGACGGTACAAGATGGTGTTATCAGACCTGATCCGTTCCTCTGCTGTGAATGCATTAAAATATTTCCATCTATGGATACTTATGAGGCACATGCATGCATACCAGCTGAGATGGAAAATGCGTCTCATGAAGAACATGTTTCAAAGAAAGAAAAAACAGGACAAGTAGGGAGAGGTAGAAGGGTTAGTCTGGGAGAAAACGCGCAGGAAAGACGATTTGAGTCTGAGGATGGATCGGATTTACTGCTTGAAATGCGACAACAAGAGAACCGTATCAAGGCACATTTGTTGGAGACCTTAAACTATGGAATGAAATGGTACATTGTCGTTCATGCACGTTTCAAGAAACTGACAGCGAATGCTGAAGGTGTTATGGTAGAACAAGTGGATAATTCATTTATCAGCAGTCCAACATATACAGCATACAACCCAGCAGATATTGAGCAGGACTTGCCAGACGCCTATAAAGAATTGTTTACTAAGTTTGATGAACATGAGCGACAAGGCTCTGGCTGGGTATTGGATAACATACTGTACATTGAAGTACATACAGCTACGTCAGCGCCACTGGATGCGAGTAGTTTTATTCCACTGCCGAAGAAAGTGAAGAATACAAAAGGTGTATTAAACATTCAGAATAAAGACAACAAATGTTTCTTATGGTCTGTACTGGCTCACCTTCACCCTTCAACAAGCAATGACCCACAGCGTGTGCATCAATACAAGCTATTTGAGAACGAATTGAAGGTGGAAGGCATGACATTTCCAACACCGATTACAGACATTCCAAAGTTTGAAAAGGAGAATGATGTGTCCATTAACGTGTTTGGATATGAACATGATGTCGTTGTTCCCATACAACTGAGTCGAAACACCAGTGCGAGAGAAATCAACTTGCTTTTGATTAGCAATGACAAAACAAGACATTATTGCCTCATCAAGAATTTCAGCAGACTGATGGCTTATCGATCAAAGCATAATGGTGCAGCTTTTTATTGTTTCAACTGTCTTCACGGGTTTATTCGACAAGAGCTTTTAGATGAGCATCGTGAAGTGTGTGGTAAGCATGGCGCGCAACGTTTATCATTTCCCAAGGAACCATTCGTTAAGTTTAAGAATGTAGCCAAACAACAGCGAGCACCGTTTGTGATTTATGCAGACTTTGAATGTTTCACGCAAAAGCATGAAGAAGGAGACAAGTATCAACATCATCGTCCAAACAGCTTTGCCTATGTAGTTGTGAGTCAGTACAACACACGTGCACCAGTCGTGTATCGAGGAGACAATGCTGTAAAGGTCTTTTTAGACCATATGTTGAATGAACGTGATCGTATTGTACGTGGTTTAGAGCGACCAAAGGAAATGGTGATGACTCGCGAAGACAAAGAGAATTTTAAGAACGCTGTTGATTGCTACATTTGTCATGAACCTCTAGGAGCAGATCGTGTGAGAGATCATGACCAATATCAATGGCAAATATCGCGGAGCAGCGCACAATGAATGCAACTTACAATTCCGACTTAGAAAGGATCAGCAAGGGGATAAAGATTCTTTTATCATTCCTGTGTTTTTCCACAATTTGCGAGGCTATGACAGTCACCTTATCATGGAGGAAATTGGAAAATTCAAAGATGAAACGATTACAGTCATTCCCAACACCATTGAGAAATATATTGCATTCACCATGAGCAATCTGAAATTTACAGACAGCTTTCAGTTCATGAGTACCTCTCTACAGAAGTTGGTATCCAACCTTGCAGCAGAAGGGAAAGATAACTTCTACAACATGACCTCTCACATTCACGATAGTGATCAACAAGATTTGCTGCTGAGAAAGGGCGTGTACCCCTACGATTACGTGGACGAACCATCCAAGTTTGCTGAAACACGGCTACCATCAAAGGACAAGTTTCATAGTCAGCTTAGCGAAGAGGACATTAGCGATGAGGATTATACCCATGCGCAGAAGGTGTGGGATACATTCAACTGTACCATATTTGGTGAATACCACGACCTGTACCTGAAATCAGATGTGTTATTACTAGCTGACGTATTTGAAAATTTTCGTCAAGTATGCCTCAACACGTATGAATTGGATCCTGCTCACTACTATACAGCACCAGGACTGTCGTGGGATGCAATGTTGAAAGCGACAAAGGTGAAGTTGGAATTGATCAATGACATCGACATGTACCAAATGGTTGAGCAAGGCATACGTGGAGGAATATCCGTAATCACGCACAAGTATGCGAAAGCGAATAATCCCTACGTAGCAGATTACAATTCTGAGATACCAAACAACTATTTGATGTACCTCGACGCAAACAACTTGTATGGTTGGGCCATGTCACAAAGCATGCCACAAAGAGGATTTATGTGGGTGAGCGAGCCAGAATCCCTCGACTTCATGGATGTGGATGAAGATGACGACATTGGATTCATTTTGGAAGTGGATTTAGAATATCCAAATTCAATCCATAATCATCATAATCACTACCCAGTGGCTCCAGAACGGAAATGTGTCAAAGTTGAAGAATTGTCAGAGTACAGTCAGAAGCTGCGGAAAGATCTAAACATGAAAGAGAAATCCAGTGAAAAGCTCATTCCTAACTTGTCTGACAAGAAGAAATATGTACTTCATTACAGGAATTTACAACAGTACGTCTCACTGGGGTTGAAAGTCACTAAAGTTCATCGCGCCATCATGTTTGAACAGAGCAAATGGTTGGCAAAATACATTACCTTGAACACGGAAAAGAGAAAATTGGCCAAGAACCCATTTGAGAAAGACTTCTTCAAACTGATGAACAACTCGGTGTTTGGCAAAACCATGGAAAATGTGAGAAAGCGAATCAATGTTGAACTTGTTCACAAGGAAAAGCGGTTCAAGAAACTTGTGGCCAAACCTTCTTTCCACAAATTCAAAATTTTCAACGAAGATTTGACCGCGGTACATTTACGCAAAGTGGATTTGCTTCTGGATAAACCCATTCAAGTTGGCTTCACCATTCTTGACCTCAGCAAAGTGCTTATGTTCAACTTTCATTACAACTACATCATGGTCAAGTATCCCAATGCCAAGTTATTGTTCAGCGACACCGACAGTCTATGTTACGACATAGAAACGGAAGATATCTACAAGGATATGCAGCAGGATGCTGACCTGTTCGACACAAGTGACTATCCGCCGGATCATTTCCTACATTCCAACGTGAACAAAAAAGTGCTTGGGAAAATGAAGGATGAGACGGCAGGCGTCCCTATTGAAGAGTTTGTTGGACTCAGACCGAAAATGTACAGTTTATTGTGCGGTGGGAAAGAAAAACATACAGCTAAAGGCATCACTCGAGCTTGTCAAAGACGCATTAAACATGTGCAGTATAGAGACAGTTTGTTTAAGAAAACTCAAACGATGGCTACAGGACACATTATCCGAAGTCATAGTCACCAGCTTTTCTCGGAGAAGTTGAGGAAAGTAGCCCTCTCAGCATATGACGACAAGCGATATGTGATGAGTGATGGCTATTCCACTTTAGCGCATGGACATTACAAAGCAATGTTATAAAAGGGGGAGGTCCTCCAACGGAAGAGTTATTTGAGGTGTGAACATTGAAGTGTTAACATGGAACGTGAAAGTCGTAAGAGATCTACAACTGATATGGATACTCTTGCAGATGCAGTTAAAGACTTAAAAGTGAAAAATCCTACCACTACCATCAAGAAATTGAAAGTGGAGACAGCACCAACACCACAGTCGTGGGATGGAATGCTTTCTCTAGGAAATGGAAAGTATATCAAGATTATGAAACAAAGCAATGAAGGAGTGGTAAACATTCGCAAGTACCTGAGAGATGAGGGGACTGGAAAAAACCGTCCAACGAAAAAGGGTATCTTGCTGACAATACCTGAATGGAAAATGCTGAAGAAGCAAGTGAAAGAAGTGGATAAAAGGCTTCGCAGACAAGAAGACGGCTCATAACAAGGTAAAAACATGAATGCACTCATGCTGAACCGTGGTGCTTACCTTACTGTAAATGATAGGAATGAAGTGATACTAGGTTCTCAGACAAGTTATCATCGGTTTAAACCTGAAGTGTGGAAAGACTTTAAAAACATACCACTTGAACATGGGTTTAAACGTAGACTTGAAAATAAAGTGGAAGTGACGGTGGCTGAATATGATTCTAACATACGTGTAGAAATCTGTAGAAATCTTTTACAGGATTATCCAGAGGATTATAAGGGAGTTGTGCCAGATACACCATATACAGATTTGATCATCTTTGATATGAAGAACTGGCGCGCAGTCTTACGATTCCTAGAAGTGATACAACATCCACTCTTCGCCATCTTGCGAGCATAAAAAACGTCTTTGCAGACAAGGAGACAGCTCATAGTTCATCTGACTGTTGAACGAGATGGAAGACTTTTTATCGGAATATGAACCCATTACGCATGGATTCTCATATCTGAGAAACGTATATGATGACATCGTGCTAAAACATTTTGGAAAGTATATCATTCTATCAACTGACGAACAATCTGTGTTGAAAGACCATCTAGAGAAGCTGAGGATACCTGGCTTTCTCCTGAAACTCTCAGAGGATTTAGAAGTGCGTGTGACTGAGAACTATTTAGACGTGTTTGTACGATTTCGCCAATATGACGAGCTTACAAAATGCTACGACTACATCACCCTCAACACAGTGGAATGGCACGCTCTGTTACAAGCATTGGATTGGAAAGAACCTGACGCTTGAATTCAAAGAGGAAGGAGTGCAACTCATGCGAGGCACCAAGTCCATTGAACTGACGCATCCCATGTGTGTTATGGTGATGAACATTGACATGAATGATCATGGATATGAACTGAAACTGTCTGAACATGAAGATGTTAAAATAATAAAGTTTGGTAGTGGACAGTGTTATGCTAGTTTTCATAGCATTTACAAACGTGAATGTAATGTCTATGATACATATATTAATTTAGATTGGTATGAATGGCATGTGTTTATTGATGTATTGAATGTATTTGTAAAATAAAAATTCAATGTAAAATAATTGTTGAAATGTAAATAATGTATAACACAATAAAAAAGAATGTTGTATAAAACTGTCTTGTTTATTTACAATATTCATAATACAATTCACAATTACCAACAACTTAACTAATACAACTTAACTAATACAACATCAATAAAATAATGGTTTATAATGTCTATATACAAAATCCTTTACAACAAATCACCATCACTTCTTCTTAATACATCAATGATTTCAAAAGGACTATGTCCTCGAGCTCTTTGAATTATATAATACACACAATAAAATTCACATGTAGAGGATATTGGTGTTTGTAATGGAACTGAATTATAAATGAAATTAAACTTTAAAAACTTATTCAAACGACTGTCTATAGGTAAAAGTCCATAAGAGTCAAAATATTCTGCAGGGTCTTCGTCATAATATACTGCCACCCAATGCTCTCCTGGCTCATCATGATCGTCTGTGTTGATGACATAGGCACCGCGTTGTAAAGATGGTAACTGGTCCATGGCAAACACACCTTGAAACAAGTCTTTTGTCGTGGCATCATGGGATAGGATGGCTTCTATCTGCTTCGTGTTCATGACTGGTAGTCGAATTGAATGCTACGATTTGCACTTATTTCAACAATGTTATCAAATTCAGCATACACTATAACATTGACTGTATTTTGCAAGGCACCAGCAAAATTCATTTCTAGTCTCAAATTTCCATGTTTGATAAGGGCATAATGATCAGCACCATCATAATCAGGTGTTAAGTCAAAAGAAAATAAAGAATAACCTCTAGGCCAATCTTCCCGTTTTATAATCGAACTTTTCTCACCATCCAGTCTATCAAAAGATTTGTAAAGTGTTTCAAAAGCATCAAGATATTTGCCTCGATTTATATCAAGCTTGAGAGGTTTTGATAGGACTGGTTCACCATCAGAGTAAAGCTGCATAAAGTTAAGATTGAAATGTTCAAAATTGTATGGATTTCTCAATACTGTTCCAGCAAAGGATTCATTATGAACCATTCCAATGACAATACGTTTTGGTAATTGACCTAAAAAGATGCTATCTTTCACAAAAGATTGAAATCCAGTTGGAATAGCTAAAACTTTACATTCTTTTCTAGTAACAATAAACTTAGCAGGACTTTTCATCAACGCATCTGCATATCCCAACTGAATACCTGGACTAACCCTCACTTTGCGAATGATTAAAAACGCTTCTCTCACTTCTACTTTAAAACCATTATTTGCAGCCATTAATACATATTCATCTTTTTGTCTATGCAAGCGTAATTTCATACTAACACCATTGGGAAGATAACGATCCTGCTCAAACAAATCTACCCTTAAACCACCTGTAAGCATAAACTCACGGCTTAGACGTGTATACAAATAACGATTATGTAAACCATTATTTCCTGTTTCAGCTAGATCACCACCTTCAATATTTACATGAAAACCTGATACATATCTTTCATGATTAGGCCTTTTCACCTGATGAGTATTCATTGACCCGGCAGTATCTTTATAGACGAGACGCAGAGAGCGCTCAGAATTGAGATTTTCTTCCGAGTCATGAATGAGATGAGATATGATGCTTGTATAACCATGAGTATTGTTACTATGTGATACCAATCGATCATTTAGAAATAATTCAATATTAGACCATAACCCATTAAACAAATCATTGATACAGGATACGTTATCATCTACACCACACGCTTCTCCATCAACCTTTACAATGCGACATACAATATGGAGTTTACTGTTCTTTAAATCTAGATATTCTTCTGTACTCGCAGGAATGTAGAATTCTATTGGAGCACCTTCTCTAATAGTAGTTAGTGGTTGATAGTCTACATTATAGCTTTTTTCTACAGCAGTTTGCGTTGGTGGTATGCGAAACCATTCTAATGGAGAAAGACTACATTCACAAGAATGATTATGAATTAAAGACATGATTAAAAAATATCTTCCTTATATTTTGTTGATGTTATCCGTTTGGCTGCCTTTCGCCTTCTGACAGGTTTTGCTGGTTTCGCTCTCTTTTGTCCTCCTAACTCATCACCAAATATACGTTGTGCTACTCGACCTGTAACATCTTTCGCGACATCTTTTGCAGCCTTTTTAAGATGTGGTGCAACGATTTTAGCCCCTGCCTTAAGCAGTGGAATAGCTTTTCGAGCCAATGATCCAAGTATTGAACCAATACCATCTCCATATTGTATTCGCGCTCCTTTAAATCCTGGTAATTCTCCACCCACTTGATGAAGAAAATGGTTGCGATATATAGATGGATTGTGTGTGTATGCTTTCATAATGCTTTTGGTCGAAAATGAAGTTTACAGATCACCTTCCCAGTTTGAAATGGAACATTATGGTCTGTGTCATCCTTAATATTCATTTCTATCACATCAAATTTAGATGTGTTTACAGGAACATAATGAGGTTCTCCATAAGTTTTCATGATAATGTCTCCATCATGTCCTTGTATTGCAACAGAACGTAGCAAAGGAACATAATAATCACCAACAACTTGTGGCTCGCAAATACTACAGTACACATAAAGTGTATAAAACCCCTGTTTCACATCAGCTTTATATTCAGCTGTACACGTGTCAGTATACCATTGATTTGGGATAAATCCTAAAATCTCAGCTAATCCAGTGGAGAATGACACTTCAAAGCTATAATTTAGATATAGAAAAACGCGTCGTCTAATTTTATCATACTTTATCCAAATACCTTCTTTAAGGTCATCTTTCATAGAATTAGTTGCTTCTTCATTGACTGCCTGACATATTTCTTGTATGGATCTGTAGTAACCATAAGGAATATTGATTGTGCCAAGAACAGAATCTGTAAGTGGTTGTTGTCGATACTGAAT